>JADDOH010007799.1:0-56593 GCA_016648135.1 Agrypnia vestita | reverse complement strand
CCATCCCAATTACAAGTGTCTTCGGCCAGCTCTAGCAACATGCATATGTATATTTGACTCGTATATTTCCAGACATCGCTAACTCCACACAAAAAAATTTATAGCAGGCCAAGTAATTTATACGTTATTGTGTGAGATGTCATTACCTACACTCTAGAAACTTTGTTATAAATGTAAACAAACTTTCTAGAAAGACTAAAAGTGTAGGTTACGACATCTCACAAAATAAGTTTAAATTACTTATACTATAATATACTATTAAGTATAAATTACTTGACCTGCTGTAATTTTTTTTGGTTTGGAGTTAGCGGTGTCTGGAAATATACGACTCATTTAGCCTATCAGTGTAGTGTGATCATGTAAAAATAACATTTAAAAGCAATCTGTAGTAAATCACTAAATCGAAAACGTATTTACGATAAAACCACACAAGTTCTTTTCTATATTCTACAAGAAATCAAGTTTGTTAAGTGTTATTTATTATAAATAAGAATCGGTAATCGTCATCTTCATAATGAGTTCAAAATGCTCATCATGTTCGGAAACCGCGAATGCCGGGAATCTATTTGTGTGCTCCATATGCAAAGGATCATTTCACTTTGCCTGTGGTGGGATCAGCGAGTCGGGTCAGAAGAGACTGAACGCAGAGCGTCGCCGGCTACTCAAGTGCACAGACTGCAAGAAGATAACCAATCAGGCCATATTGAATACGCCGACCACCACCGCGGGGCCTCAGACGGCAGGTATAGTAAACCGACCGGACGCGGACTCCCTAAAGTCCGTTCAAAAATACATAATGGAATTTATTGAAAATAAATTCCAAACGGTTAACGACACACTGCAAACATTCACCTCCAAATTCGATGAGTTGTTCAACCTCTTCAAATTTTACTCTGAAAAAATCAATGAACTTGAAAACAAATTCACCGAATACGAGAAAAAAATAAAAAGAGCAAATGAATTGGAGAAAGAAGAAGATGATCTACGAAAGACAATAATGGACCTGCGTCACTCTACAAACAAGCAGGATCAATGGGCCCGGCAGAATAATTTGGAAATTAAAGGAATTCCGGAAAAAAAAGGAGAAAATCTGATCGGCCACATCCATAAAATTGCTGAAACGGTCGGACTTCCCCTGGCTGTCGATGATCTGGACTTTGCCGTAAGAGTATCAGCGAAACCACCTAACAAGAATAAACAAAAGAATATTATTCTTAAATTCGTCAGAAGGCACACAAAGGACGGATTTCTATCAGCGATACGAAAACGACGGGGTGTCTCAACCACAAACATCGGCCTCACTGGAGCAACACAAAGAATCTTTATCAATGAACATCTAACAGCAGAAAAAAAGAAGCTTCTCTTTGAGGCTAAATCTCTCGCACGCCTTCAGGGTTTTTCTTACTGTTGGACGAGAAACTCAACTATTCTATTGCGACGGAACGACACATCACCCCCCATCCGGATCGAAAGCGAGCGGGACCTACAGAAGATAACTGGATTATAATTGCGCCCCACTCCAAATTAATAAATTTTCGTATACCATCTCCAGACCTAACTCCCTTCTCTTATTTCCTTGAACTCCCCTGTCCCTACTCAACCCGATTCCACAGCGGTCGATCAACAGCCGTTTTGCTCTGCATGGCACTCTGTGAGTACTTCCAATACATAAATATCATGTGCATCACACGTCTCATTCTAACCTTCGGCTTATGGCGATTGAAATAATAACAATATTTCTACATATCATTATCATCATTGTATCGGTCTCAGTCATCCACACTTCATATACATATTCCTCCAAAATACATACTTCTTGCAAGCGCGAGCGCACTATATCCCTTCTGAATGTTTATACACTTTGCCCCTTTTTATTATGTTCTACTTATTACCCAGTTCGTATGTACGGTATACTTCTTTTTATTATTTTATATTTACCCAATTCGCTATAAATTACACCTTATTACAACTTTAACTGACAATGACACAATGTCTTGATATATACTTTCAAAATGCGCGAGGTTTACGCACGAAAACAGACACATTCCTAAATAACGTTGCATGTAACCACTGGGACTGTGTGGGCATAGTAGAAAGCTGGTTAATAGGTAACATTAATAACTGCGAAATTTTTGACAGTAGATATTCAGTATTTAGGCGTGACAGAGACTATTCCCTAACCGGCCAAAAACTTGGAGGAGGTGTAGTTCTTGCTATAAACTCAGACCTCAATGCAGTGGAACTATCCCATTGGCGGACCGAGGCAGAAGATATCTGGGTATGTATCCCCATCACTTCTAATACCAAACGTAGCAATCTATATATCTGCTGCGTCTATCTTCCCGGCGGACCCTCGCACTCTTCCCTTCTGCAAACATTCCTTCACCAATTAAACAATATTATTGAAGGCTCTACTCCCTCTGACATTTTTCTCATACTCGGCGATTTCAATCTCCCTGATATTTCCTGGGGAAGTATCAGCAATAACAAATATCTCCTTCCAACCCACTATACAAGGTCACTGAGCGGAGAGTTCTGTGATACAATAAACTTCTTAGGCTTAAAACAATTCAATAATTCAATTAATAGTTTGGGTAGAATTCTCGACTTAGTTCTCTGCAATCACAACATTATAGAAGCAAAGGCGAGTGATGATCCACTAGTTGCAGAAGACGCACACCATATAGCGATCAATATAACTCTTGCAGCTTCCGTGGATTCTCCCCAAATAAACCAGCTTAAGAAAAAAGTAGTACAATTTCGAAACGGAGATTATATAACAATAAACAACAAGCTAAACACGATGAACTGGGATTCTATTTTTGAAGAGCTCAACACGAACGATGCAACATCTCTATTCTATGATATTCTTGAAAAATTAATCGAAGCACATATACCATTCAAATACATTTGGTCTAATAAGTATCCCCCGTGGTACACGCCATCTCTAATAAAAATATGCAAGGAAAAATACAAATATTTAAAAAAATTCAAATTGTACAAAAACCCAATTGATTACGAAACTTTTTCCCTGTTGAGGACCAGGCTGAAAAGATTGTCAAAGTCACATTACAGTAATTATATCCAAAGAATAGAAAATGCAATAACATCGAACCCTAAACAATTTTGGTCATACGTGAAATCAAAAAATGAATCTTCAACTATTCCAAATAAAGTCATATACCTTAACCAAACCTCAGTGAATGGACAAGATATTTGCAACCTATTCTCACAATACTTTAAATCCGTATTTACTCAAAATACCTCAGGGGCACACCCACCCTCTATAGTCGACTTTGGCCCGGCTGACATTAAACAAATTTCGATAAACCCAACCGTTTTACGAGATCATATAAATAGTCTAGATTTGAATAAAGGCGCAGGGCCTGACGGTATTCCCCCCTCGTTCGTACATGCATGCTCTTCCAGTATCGTCCATCCACTCTGTTTACTTTTTATTAAATCCCTTAATGAAGGTACCTTCCCGGATCAATGGAAAAATGCGCACATAACCCCTATTTTTAAATCTGGTCAAAAAAATGACGTAACTAACTACAGACCAATCTCAAAATCGCCATAAAGCCATACATTAATCCCCAACAACACGGATTCTTCGCGGGAAGATCCTCTGTCACCAATCTACTAACCTTCACGCAGTACGCGCTATCCTCAATGGATCAACGAGCGCAAACCGATGCCATATACACAGACTACAGTAAAGCATTTGACAAAGTCGATCATGACATTTTAGCTGATAAACTGATAAAAATAGGAATCCACGGTGACCTACTAAGGTGGCTTATTTCCTACATTACCAACAGAAACCAAGCAGTTGTCATAGGCGGTCTTAAATCTGACTGGGCTCGCATCTCCTCTGAAGTCCCTCAAGGGAGTTTACTGGGTCCATTACTGTTCATAATCTATATAAATGACATACAAAACTGCTTTCATTTCGCTAATTTCCTACTTTATACGGATGATATGAAGATTTTCGCAAAAGTGAACTCCCTAGACGATTGCCGAAAAATTCAAGAAGATCTTAACCGCGTTTCTGCCTACTGTCATATAAACAAACTTCTTCTTAACGCTAAAAAATGCTTTCAAATGACATTTTCCAGGAAAACCAATAACATTCAGTTTGCCTACTCAATAAACAACGCTCAACTAGAAAACAAATGCGAATTAAAAGACCTCGGAATAATTCTCGACAGTAAACTTATTTTTAAAGCGCACTTTGACCATATTATCTCCAAAGCCTACAGTATGCTGGGATTCATACTTCGAACCTGCAAACAATTCAAAAATCCTCACTCATTAAAAATTTTATATTATTCCTACGTTCGCAGTCACTTGGAGTATGCATCTCAGGTCTGGAATCCACAACAGACAACATACATTGCGAGAATAGAACAAATTCAGAACAGGTTTTTGCGTCGCCTCAATGGTAAATCCGGCATATATTTCGACTCATATATGGAAGCAATGGATTTCTATAACATGAGAACCCTGGAACATAGAAGAGCACGAGCTGATCAAATACTACTTTTCAAGTTACTTCAGGGACATATTGACTGTCCCAGCCAATTGGAGCTGGTTTCTCTCCACGCTCCATCAAGGCGAACCCGACAGTCCGTGCTCTTCCATGTACCCATAAGCAGAACCTCTTATGCACAGAACTCATTCATCCAGCGAACATGCAAAGCATACAATGACCACTTCAATGACATTGATATATTTAATACCAACATCTCAGCTCTTAAAAATCGTATTTAAACCGCTTATATTATATTACTAGTTTCTATATCTTCACCGGATTAACTGAGACCGACCATCATCATACACACACCACAGCCAAACTCTCATCACTCTTTACACATACCCCCATATCTGTATACAACGTCACGCACAGAATACATACGCACTCCACTCAGCCACAATCCCATACACCTCACTCCACTTCCCCATCTATCTCCCACTCCTATCCCTCTATTTAATATATGTTCTCTTTATTGCTTGATTTAACATTTTATGCCGTGGATCTCTATAATTGGTCTACGAATTACCTAGTACGTTATGTATTATTATAATAAATTGTATACTGTTGAGATTCCCAAAATAAAAATAAAAAAATATGTAAATTAATAATTGATTGAATGTGTTCTATGGGTTTAGGTTATTCTCAAGAAAATGGATGTTGTGTAGGAGTGGCTTTTCGAGTGATGAATATCAAGCATGGTGGCAAAGGATGGGAGAAAAATTACCAACATTATTAGGATGCTTATAGCTAGGATAGGAACGGATAGATAGCTTATATATAGGACTTATTATATAGATCTCCAAATTTATTTCACGGGGTTCAACATGCAAATTTATGGCAGATAAAGAAAGAGAATCAATATCTTCACTGAGAATCTTGTGTAGCACAACGGATCGGATATTTTCCGTCGGGACTCAAGTTTATGTATTTTGAAAATGGCAAGACAATCCTCGTAGTTGTGAAGACTTCTGTGTTCTGTAGGATAAAATACCTTGAAATTTTTTTTGCACTCTTTAGATTCTTGCAACATGTGTTTTATAGCGAGGTGACCAAAAAACTTATGAATATTTCGAGATACTTCGTACAAGAGATATATAAAGAATTTTTAGACTTTGAGGATTTCAAAGTCCTGAGTAATTCTTGTTATAAATCCCTACATATATGCTTTGTTCATAATATTCTCAAAGTGGTCTCTAAAAGAGAGCTTGCAGTCTACTTTGACATCTATATCCCTCATTAGGTTGATTTTAGCGAGTGGAACGTCACCCAGTTTATAAAAAAAAATATTTTTGTTTTTGAGTGTTTTAAGTGAAATTAATGGACGAAAATTTCTAAACATTGAATGACATTTTATTTATTTTACACCAGTTTGATAGATCATCCAGATCTCTTTGAAGGAGATGACTATCTACCTGGCTAAGAAGGCTATTTCTTCAATTGTGTGGAGATGCTCCATCTAGACGAAAATATAAGTTTAAATTTTCTGTCTCACGAGGGAATTGCCGAACTGGCTTTCTTGAATATCTATGGAATCTTCTTCTTCTTCTTCTTCTTTTAGTAGATTCGTAATCTGTGATGACATGTGTCAGTTCTGGTCTTGTGAAGAGGACGTCCAGCTTTCTTTACATCTAATCATATCATACATTTAGTAGTCTCCATGGTGCTGGCTGTGGGCGCCCCTCAGAAATTAGCTTATTAGCATTAGTCCCTCATCAGCTCTTATTCTTTTGAGGTGGTCGTGGATATTCTAAGACGTACGTCTTTAACATTTCCATCTGCTTCAAACATATCTACAATTTATGTTATCGGTGAGTGGCGATGGGGGATTTTTTCGAAACCTCTTTTTGAAGTAATTAAACTTCAGTTGCGTTCTCAATCTTCAACTCAGCCATTATTTAAAAACAATTATAACTGACAGAATATGAAAGTTTTGTGAGAAAAACTGTTTATACATTTTTGGGACACCCTGTATTCTTGTTTTTCCTTTTTTTTCAAAAATATTTTAAGTAGCACTTATTTCTCAAGTCGTAAATAGTTTTTGTTTAAACCCAAATGATTCGATTACATATAATTATTGAAGCTAGATGAGAGAAAATTTATAACCATCTTGAACTATCTCTATATGTCCATAATTATCATTGACATAACCACTGTTTTGAAAGCGATCTTCCCGAACGGGTTACGCACTCTTATATAATGTAACACAAGATTTAATTATAATGTACGGTCTCGAGATGCATAACTTGTGGGAAACATTTTAGTTAATTAAATAAAGTTCACATGTTGAAATAATCTTCACATCTTGCTGGTGGATAAATTTGTACCAATTTCTAATAAACAATATCTGAGACTTTCATTAAAATACAATCAAAATATATTCGGCCGTATTCCGAAAATATCAGTATTGGGATCTTATCCCAACACTTAACAGACAAGAATAAAAATAAAAAATAAACAAGACACGAGAAACGAGAAAAATAAAAAATAAACGAGACCTGACACGACACTAGGTATACGTCGGTGTACGGTGTTCGTCGTACTCAAATAATAATATTTGTATATTTTCACATATCTCTCTCAAAGTAAATACCTCTATTTGCGATGTCTGATGTCTACAATACCTTTAGAAAAGGGATTAATTTCTCCAGTTCCTTCTTATCCAGGTGGTCTGGTCTGATAAAGCTTCAAACGAATTACCGAAGTACCTATCGCAAACGTAACCTCACAATTCTCATGTTTCAACTAAAATTAAATGAAATAAGTACTAGTATTATACTATTTTTAAAGAAAATTTTTTTATTTCATACGCACTTATTAATTTCTTCTCCCACAGCGTCCTGATGTAAAATTATGACAACATTTTCATTGTCGCGTTGGACTCGTATTTATATTTTGACGTTTGACGGAAAACCGACATGTGGGTACTTCTTTCTCCTCCTTTCTCAAGAAGAAACTGAAAGAAATAAACATTGGCGTGTACCTACGTCTCGTTTATTTATTTTTTATTCTCGTCTATTTAGTGTTGGGATAACAATATTATGATGCCAATATTGCTTTTTTCAGAATACGGCCGATTGTATTATATTTTGCTCACGATGGTAAATTACAAATAATTTTTCTAATATTTATTTTCTTTGGATAATATATCTAATACGTAGACAAGATTAATGATTTATTTATATATTTTTATTGATAATTCAGAAAACGTGGAAGGATACAGCTCTTAATGAAGCATTACAGCGCTATAGAAAAGGTTACAGAGATATAAATACATACACGTTCAAAAGGTCCACTCGTAATGAAGCGTTACTGAGTTAAATTACCTACTTATATTACGGTTATAAGTTATAATTAACAATTTATTTCATTATTATTAACACGCTATGTGTAGTTTTAAAGTTTTGACCTGCTAAGTCACTGTTTCAATTACGGATATTTTATAAATTTAAAAAAAAATGTGTTGAAAATCGATTCCGCTATTATAAATAATTCGGTTGTCCTGTGCGAACTAATTGAGACGCTATGGCATTTGCACTGCAAAATTATGCACTATGGCAGTTTTAATGAAAAATTAAAAAGAATATATTAAATGTAAGTAATGATTCAGTGACGACTATATGAGGGGTATAAAAACAAGGCAGAAATATCAAAAAAAAATTAATGCAGTCATCCAGGAATTAGAATAAATAAAAAAATAAAAAACTTCTAATTCCAATTGGAAAACATTCCAATTGGAATTAGAAGGTTTTTATTTTTTTATTTCACTTGTATTAACGAGAATGAATTTTTCATATTCGATATAAGTTACTGTAATGATAGACCAACGTTTTACAAAAAATAAGAAATATTGAAAAAAAAATGCAAACTTTGATGTCGCATTTCTCCTAAACTATTGATATTAGGTCATAATAGCTTGAACATTTTTGACTCATAATCAAGACAGGAATATAGTCCTGCGAGGTTATTAATGTTTTACAAATAACCCTGTATAATGTATGGGCTCTTGCCTTTAGAGCTATATTTTCCGGGAATAATTAAACCGCAGTATCGGAACTTAATTATTATTATTTTTTAAACTTTATCATAAACTATGTAAGATATTATTTAATACCATATAAATTATAAAAGAACTTTACATACTTTAAGGCATTTGTATACGCTATCAAATGATAATGTATTGATGTTTTAATAACGCAGTTCTTTCACGAATTCTTCAAATTGGAGTAAAATATTGAAAGGATGTTTTGCCACATGTTCTAGAACACAGTTTCACTTTATGTTTTGTTATTATAATATTTGTTACAATACGGTAATTTTTACAAGTGTCAAGTCAAATAGCGCTGTAGAATATTCAGAGTACCGTAGACTCTAAGTAATTGAAAAAATAATCGGATTCCTTTATGTGCTGCTATTGATTTATCCTGTGAGATGTTCTCTTATTAGATTACCAGCATTTTTGACATTGAACCACTTTCTGGAAATACTAAGGCAACCTTTTTTTGTCTACACCTCTGGTGAATTCTGTCCTCCCCTGCGATGTGTTAGAATCTTTGCAGCTTTCCTTTGTTTGATAGCAATCATTATACTGACTTATTCAAGATCTTAGTACCCTTTGTCACTAATGTGGTCAAGCCAGGAAATTTTTGCATATATCAGCATAGTCACAACTCAAATGCCTCCAGCCTTTTGTGGCTAGTTTTAAGTACAGACGTCGATTCTATCATGTATGTCAAGAAAATTAATTACACAATTTTAAAGAGCGGAGATACATTACGATTCAACCGTGCATCGGAACTTCAATTTACAAAGATTAATCGTTTTATAAACGGATATGTCTATCACAAGATGAAAAAACAAACATGTAATGAAATTAATTGGGTTTTGTGGCACACAGATAAAATGATACAAGTTTTTACATCGGGAAAGTGGTCATTCACTTCATAAGTAAAATCACTCATGAATTATTAAAAAAATAAAGCGCATCCGTTTGACGTTGAATTTAAATAAGACGTTTATATGTCAGGATATTAGTATGCGACACGTGATTTTTTTGAATTTGAAATAATTAATTCCCTTCGGAGCGTTCTCATTTTTAATAGCACGTTTAGCCTTGCATGAAAGAATTTCGGTGCCAAAACTCGTGCATGAAAGTGATTTAGAAGCAGCAAGTGAAAGATGATCGAAAGTAAAAGGAAATAGTGAAAATATGGTTTATCTGAATTTACTACCAATGCATGTATAATATGTGCTGTAAAAATAATTCAACATAAGTAATTAATTTACCGTTAATTCACTTGACTGATTTTTGAATAAATTGAATTATATCATTATGTTAATAAAAGTTAAACTTTAATGTTAGATGTCAAAAAAGATATCAGTAAAAATGGCTTGGATATATATAAAACCCTTTCCTGTCATGTAGTAACATAGATCTAACGAGACATAAAAATAATATTTTAGCTAACCCTAAAAAAATTGCGCAAAGGAATGACAGTTACGCGTGATTTTTATGAAATGAAAATTAAAACTATTAGGATTGGACTAACTATACAGCGGGATTACAAAAATACGAACAACGAACAAGAAAACAAAGATGGGTGGAAAAACCACAGCCGGATTTGGCAACCTATTCTGGGACATTGTGAATTAATTATTGAAAATAAGTATTTTCAATGATAAGTTCACAATGTCCCAGAATAGTCATATTTTTACCTTTTTATATTATAATACAAGATGTTACTTTAATAATCTCTTGTCATTTACGGTTGTGAAACCTGCAACCTAATCCAATAAGAATATATTAGCAGCAAAATGGTATAAACAAAATAAAAATGGATTACTAACAAAAACAATAATGTTTCCAGGGTTGCAATGGGCTGGCTTTTTTGAAAGAATACCAGATGACAGCATACCAAAGAACATGATCGTACTTAGAGACTGACCAAGAAGGATATGGACTACAGAAACTATAGTCCAGAAACTGGAAACTGGAGAAAAATATTAAGGGATAGGAGTCTATGAAAAGCATTATGGAAGAGGCCAAATCCAGCCCTGGAAAATCCCGTGGAAGAATATTTCTAGTAACTTAGTTGTACTTTTTTAGGTAATGGTCACTAATAAAAAGCAACCGGCAACATTTGAATTTATCAATGATGACTTTACTGACCTTAGTTAGTAAGAATTACTCTAGAGTCAAAAAATACTAAATGTATATTTTATTTATGTGTACACATCTTTGCTCTCAGTATGGAAGAAATTTAGTGTCAATGAAAAAAAAAAAATTTGGAAATGACAACTTTAAAACATAGTTCCATGGTATTTAAAATAAATTGAATTAATCAAATAGAAAAACATACACAAAAACCATATTTGGTTACCAGTTTTTGGTTCCCGTCGGGATATGAACCCGGAATATTACTTTTCGGGGAACAGAGAATCCAATTATGCCGCAGTACCCACCTAACATTGCAAAAAATTTGAGACGTAGGTATGTATGTAATCTTGTGATAACGATTTATCGATTGTTACATTTTTAAATAGCTGTCCAATTTATATTTGTTTCAATCCACTTTAATCATTAATTATACTTATGGTGATACGCGATTTTAATTTTCACATTTTTTGAAAATGTTTCTGTAAATCTTATCTTATCTTCTGTAAAACGTAGGAAAATCGTAAAGTAACTTATATTAAATATTAAAAATTCATTTTCTTTGATATAAGTTAAAAAAAATGATTAAGACCTTGAAAAATTTTATACAAGAATTTTTTTGCAACTTTTTAATAACTGTGGTTATTTTATTTAACGATCCTCTTAATTTAAGATAAAAAAATAATAAAAACGTTATTACACTTCCGAAATCTCATTTTATCATATGTGATTTGTCACATATTGTACTTAATTGGATAATTAAATTTTTTCAAACCCACACACAATAAAAGTGTTTGTAGAATACTTAATCCAAAACAATGATATTTCAAAAATAATGAATTATTCTTGGATAATAAAATTTAATTGGAGATTGATGCGAATTATGCAATACGCATTATATGAAACAAAGAATCGGATATTCCATTGTTGGTCCGCCGACTTTGGGAACGTAAGAAATTCATAAATACCTTTCTGACAATACCTCGCTGTGGAACGAATACGTATGTATTTTTTTTTTGCTCATTTCACTTTCACTCAAATTTACTTTTACTCTCTATAATATTATTTTTATTTATTCTATATCAAAGGTTCTGGTAAAACATAAAAAAATAACAAGTCTCTTGTCAATCTATTTCTCAGGTACGTGGTCAATATACGAAGTGAAAAGTATTGACAACTTGTGTCATAGCTACAATTATGAAATTTTTAACCAATGAATAATATTTCATAAATGTATACAGGGTGTTTCGTAGCTAATAGCAAAACTTCAGGGAGGCTTCTTCATACAATTATGAATACAGTTTTGTACAGATTCGACAGTTGCAGTGTGAAAAGTATTGACAACTTAAATCATAGTTACAACTTTGATATTTTTAACAAACGAATACATTTTTTTAACATATTCGACAGTTACGGAGACAAGATCAAGAAAAGAATCTTCTATCTAGCTCCAATTGTGCATCACGTGACCACAGAATCCGTGACCACATCATAGTTCTCTTGTGACCAGATCTCTTTCATTGTGAAAAGCCTGGAAATATCTTTATTATGAATTAATGTGAAAAAAAATTAAAAGGCAACTATTTGCACAATTGTTATGATTATTTATAATATTAAATTTAGTATAAAAACTTTTTCTTATTTCTAAAATTTCATAATTACCGAACCTATGTTATTTAAATTTTCAAACCGTGGTTTATGTCAAAAGAATGGTTTATTTTCCAAAATTCAGAGTAGTTATTTGTTTACATATATTTATTTATTTTTTGTTTTTGTTAAAATCTATACCTAAATATTAATTTTTAGTAAATGTTGTATCCTGATGAAGGGACAATTGGTCTGATAAATGTTGATAATTCAATAAATTGTGGTTTTTATACAAAGTATATTATTTTAATTAATGTAATAAATTGTAGGTCTAATAAAGATGTTTCTAGGCTTCTCAAAAAAAGAGCCTTTGTTGCAAGAGAACCATGATGTGGACAAGGATTCTGTGGTCACATGGTGCACATATGGAGTCGGACAGATGCTATTTTCACTTCATCACAATTAATCAGTTCAATGTACTCTCAACTGCTTATGCATACTTTAAGTCTGACCTAAATTTAGAGTAATTCAGTCAATCAATGTCGCTATGAATTATTTCATTTCCTTATATATTATAACTAAGCAACTACTTATTAAATGCATTCCGTTGCGTTACGAAATGTCACTGCAGTTTCCACTGCAATAGATGCATTGGATGCTGGTCACTGCATTTCTGGACGAACATCTTATTATTTATTACGAACATCTATGATTCTTCAATCAAAGTGACAACCTATCTCTTCTGCTGCATTATTTATATTTCTCAAATCTGTGTCATACGAGTGTAACACGATGTTTACATGAATAGTTTTATGTGTTACTAAGTGCATATAACTGTATTTTTCAGACTATAAGACTCATCTTATTTCTCAAAAAAAGCGATAAAAATACAGAGGCATACTGCTAGAAATACATCTTATGGTCTAAGAAAGATGATACGTGGTAATATGTAACGTGATAATTTAAACTGACATAAAAATATTATACATGTATGATTGAATTTTTTTTTGACCTCATTTTGTTTTTAAAATTGTTAATGGCTTATTAGATTGTCCTGAAGTAAATTCATTAATTATGTACCATGTTCTTGTTTGCTCTTAAAGGCAAAACAAAAATTTTCATTGCCAGACTGGAAATACAAGTTATACATATTTAATTCACCGACAAGTATATTACACAGTCATGGTAATAAATATGCTTATCTGTCAGATATATTTTCAGATTTACATCATTACAAATTTTAATTTATTTAAAATTTTGTTCCTACAATTTCAGCAATGTAGAGATTATTAGGATTCACTGTCTGGTCTTACCTATGCTAGAAGCTTGATTTTTCCTAAACTTTTAGTGTATAGTATTTTTCAATGTACTATATTCTTTTGCACTGTTTTTTTTTTTTTTTACATATTCTGTTTACCAGTTGTTTTCTTCTTTACTTTATTTTTTCAGTATATTTATTATTTATTTGTGATGTGTTATTTTAAAGGTTTTAAAGCCGTGTTTGGTAGCAAAATAAAAGTACATTAAAATTTCTATGCATGTATATACTAATTTAATCTACATACTAATTATAATCATCATATGGCTACGATTTATTGATGATATTTGTCTTCTCCTGCAGCGATGCTGCAACCATCTTTCCTCACGTGAATTCTAAATTCTACAAACTGCTTACACCAAGTATTCTTACGCTTTTATTAATAATATCGCCCTTCTTCATCGAGGTCTTCCTCGTGATCGCTTCTCTAGAGATTACTAATAAAAAGTACTCTTTTGACATGCCTAGCCCAGCGTAATCGAGCGATCTTCAAGGTAGCTACGATATCGGTTGGCCATAAAAAACTTGATTCTTCAGTGCCCAATTGTATAGTTATTCTTATAAATTTCAGTCTCCTTTAGATATTTAGCTTATTCTTTTTCCGCCAATGTTAACGCCCTTCTTATGCTCAAGCACTTAAATAAGACAATCGGTCTTATGATAGTTTAAAAAAAAAAATTTTTAACCGACCCTAATGTTAATATTTTATATTTACTCTTTTTACATCATTTAAGTTAATATATTTAAAAAATTTCTATACCATTTATTGAGCAAAGAAAATTTTGACAATATCCAAAACCACCAATAACTCAGCATTAACTGGTGGTCGTTGACTCGCTCGTCAGTAAGACGAGTGTAGTGTAGTTTATTTTTTTTGTATAGTAAATTTTTTTTTTCTTAAAATTGTCTCATAATTTTGGGATACGTCTGATGGTCCGGTGCGTCATATTGCCGGAAAACGGTCTAACGGGACATGCTTTCACTTTTTAACACATTGGTGGCAGTAAGATAATTAGATAATTAAGAGATAATTTATTACGGTGCGTGTCCACGATGCATGAAATCAGCTGAGAGCAAGACCCGGGCACTTGTAAATCACACACAAAACAGTTATTTAAATGTACTTAGTACAATTTGTATCATAAAATATTAAGCCAATCCAATAGAATTATTCCTTGGTTGTATTAAGAGCCTCTGGTTATGAAAATTTCAGATTCATAGGGAATACTATATTACTTCTTCTTCAAATGTAGCAAATTTATTTTGTGGTAACATAATTATAATTAATATAAATTAACTTTGTTTAAACCACTTATTTATTGAAAAAAATCAACATGTTTCAAAGCCAATGGCTTCTTCATCAGGAAAACAAAAATAATATTTAAAAATCGAAGTATAGATCAAAAGTTATATATGGAAAATAATAATATAAAGTACCTAATTAATATGAAAATAAATTTAAAAGATAACTATTTGCAAAAAGGACCTGATTATTTATAATATTTAATTTACTATTTACACTCTTTCTTATTTCCAAAATTTCTAATTTATCAAATTGTGATTCTGTATAATTTGTATGTAAAATTTGTAAACCCTTATTAATATCAAAAGAATGACCCGTAGCCAAAAGATGGTTAGCAAATTCAGAATAATTATTACTATTTAAACACCTTAAGTGTTCTTTAATTCTAATTTCAAAATTTATTTTAAATTTATTTTTTCTTATGAAGAAGCCATTGGCTTTGAAACATGTTGATTTTTTTCAATAAATAAGTGGTTTAAACAAAGTTAATTTATATTAATTAATACTATATTATGTTGCGTTATTATTATTACCATATTTTTGCGAGGGTGGTGATCACATCGATTGACGCTGCATTATATAGAATGTCACTGAATGGAGCGTTCAAGCATCGTTACTTGATCATAATATTGGCAACACTTGGCTAGTTTAGTAACATTTCAATCTAAATATGTAAATCTAGCATCAGCAATAAACCAGTGAATATAGCACTGTGAATATTTATTCCTGTTTACGGTTGTATTAAAAATTTATTTATTAAAAATTTGAAGAAGCCATTAGTGAAATCGATCTTCCTCTTGATCATCTCCAAATTAGAGACCACCACCATAACTCACTCTTCAAAACTTATATGTAGAAGTTTATTAAATCTTTATTATTTTTTTGGTTATAATGCCATAACATTTTAAACTTGAGTGTAAGTGGCCATCAAAGAGAATTCTTGTGGCGTCTTTACAAGGCAAAATAATGAAAAAATAGGCTGTATTGATTGAGAGGAAGCATAGAAGCAATAAAAAATAAGATCCAGGATGTGTAGAACATGCCAATTCAAGTGCATGTATGAGCATTTTCTTTGATTAGTGGTTGGCAATAATTCTCTCTTACTGGGTGACGAGCCAGAAACTTATTAAGAAAAAATGATAAATAAGATCTAGAAAAGTGTAGAAGTTGTACTTGCAATATTTAGTTAAATAATATTGTAGCGAGACTATGTACCTACTAAATGCAGATAACAACCAAGCAAAGTTACGCAAAGCGGGGTCAGTCATCTGTAATCGCAATATTACGCACGCAAAGCAGTCAGTCAGGCATGACCGTATTCCCTATCTCGAAAATTCTACGACATTCCATGATGCCCTAAAACTTCTCGTTACTTTTAGATTATACCTTTATACCTTTCAGAGGAATTTAGCCATAAAAGGCGTCACGCAACGTAGGGTCATCAATTCAGTTCGTGACGATAACAAGATGACATCTCAGTAGCGCAAACAAATATGATCAGAGATTCGTGATATTACAATACGCGATATTAGTAAGCGATTAAACGCAGTGTGACTACCAGTAATACCAGCAGAATAAAAGAAGAATACCTGGGTGAGTAGTTTTTACGAGTGAACATTGAACGGAATTCACGAGAAGTGATCTGAGCGATAGAGACAGCGTTAACAAGTGCGAATTAAGGAACAGTTCAATAATAAGTGTGTAAAATATTTGGGGGACATTTGGCGACTATAAAATTACGAATGCTACTACAATTTAACTTGTGTGCAGTGACTTTATTTGGTGATAAATTAAACTAAATTAATTTCCAGTGTTTTTATTTGCTTCCCAAAACCACGTCCCGTGGCAATATTTAGGTAATTTATTTACTATGATTTTTAAAAATAATGAAATAAGCATATAAATTTAAAATATGACGAGGACCATCTTACAAGTTTTCACCAAAAATTCATTATAATATAATATATTATATTAGTGGAAACGTTGAGTCGTTTATACAGACATTAATAACTAGCTGTAACCCGTTGAAAATGACGGTACTTTTACATGTCGGGTCTTAAAAAGAACAAGTTTTTATTTATTTATAAAAAAAGGAAAAAAATAATCAATTTTTTTATACTATTAAGAAGTAACGGATGTTATACGAAGTTACGACGGACGGACGTCAGATAACGAAATTATTATAATTGGGATGTAGTTCTTGCCTCAAGTTTATTAATCAACGACTCTGATTATAGTTTAAAGAAAGTATATGGTTATAATATAACTTTAACAATGAATTCATAACAATAAGTGTATTCTAGTTTGTCAAGATAAATCTTAATTACAAACCACTTCAGTTATTGATGTTAATCTGGCTTTGTACATATTTTCTACTTTCTGGTTGAACAACTTTATAACGTTCGCACTTAACAATCATGATTCAGGTAAATTAGTCATAGCTAAAGTAATTTATATCCGTTATTTTTTACTACTAAAAATGTTGTATCCGTTATTTATTATGCTTTTCAATGTGAAAATAATAAGAGAGATATCTCAAAATTTGCATTTTTTTTAAATCAACAATTTTTAAATGTTTTTTACACTCAATTATTCTCATACATAATGATTTTTCACGGGTCATGTATGTACTGTATACTATATAGGTATATTCTTGAGGTTTAGTCACCATTTTGATAAGATTTTATATAAAATGTGTTTGATCGATTAAAAATTTCGTTTACTGATTTCATGTTTTATTTTGAAAACATATCAACGAATTTGAATTTCTAAAAAATAAATAATTACTGGGTATGGTAACAAAGAATAGTACGAGTACTGTATTAGTGATAAATAATTTATTTAAACCTTGTCTATTACATGAGAAAGAGGTCAACCAAATGATATTTATAATATAAAATATCGAACTTTACCGCTACGCTCGATGCGTCTCGAAGACGAAGAGCGACACCATTGCCCGCGAAGACAGCCTTAGTTTGACAGCTGCAATCAACCACAAAAGGCGAACTGTGAAGCGGCGCAAATAAAAAGTACCTGGTTATGGAATATTCGAGTGGCGAATCAGTGATAATTACATTAGAATGTTCCAGTTATGTTTATGTCTCGCGAATTTGTTCATAAATAAAAATGGAATTGGTGAACGTTGCATTGTGTACAAGCCTGCTCATACAGGTTGTAAGCCCTGAGTCATCGTATAAGAGACTTCCATCCCCTTTTCTCATATGTAAATATATTCGTCTCTGCGAGACTTCTATAATTTAGCCTTAATTAAAAGTTTATTCGATTTAAGTGTTTTATCTGGTTCCCACATCCACAAACCCATGACGTACTTTAGATTTATTATTTTAAAAAATAGAGATAATAGTAATAATAATTGGATCATTTATATAGCGATGTTTTCGTAAGGACTCACCTCAAGGGCGTTTGAGGTGCTCACGGAGTAAAACACGGAATACGTGTCGCATAAATATTCTTTCTATTTTAAAAAAAGCTAAATTCTTGTGCTCTGAAAATAGGACTAAATTGTAGGTGTCCTAGGTGGGGCTCAAACCACTAACGGGCGATTTTCATTACCATTATACCAACCAGCTATTCATTTCCATAGATTTTTTTGTACTGACCAACAGTTATTACAATAATATTAAGACAAAAATAAAAATATTCCATCCTCTAAGAGCTTCTAAAAATTGAAACAATACTCTCAAATTTATGCCTACAAGTCCTTTTTGTCCTTTTTGAGATACATTTCAAATCAAGAGGAAAGCCTATGTGATGAACTTAAAATGAATGGTGAGCATGACTCTTTTCAGTGTATACTTTATGGCGAATAGTAGCTATTTTGTGTACTATAACTACAGCGTTTATAAGATAAGCCGTTACGTTTGTATTACGTCCTTCCATAATTAAATAAAAATAGAAATCACCTGATTAAATCCCATTTTCCACTGCTAATTAATTGAAAATTAATATAATTATTATATTATGATGAAAAAATTATATTTTATTAGTTTAATATGTATTTGGGTAAAAGCCGAGTTATAATATGATTGGTATTCTGCAACAATGCGTTAAGCCACAGTCAACATAAACTGAGATATATGATGCTAGAGGTATTATAGTAAGAAGAATACTTGAAAACGTCTAGACTTCTTAAAATTATTAAAAAAAAGTTTTTAATTATAAAAATAGTAACATCGTGACTAATTGTGTTAACGTCAAAATAACAAACCAGATTTTTTAATGTGTTTAACGAGGCAGTACTATAAACTCATATTAATCATTACTAGACTTGGCTCATTTCTTCCAGACGCTTTGAAGCTCTATAAATAATCTTATCATTTACGTTATAGTACAAATCTGAATTCTGCATATTTCATTCGGGCCACTATTTAACAGTATGACCTCATACTTTAACGTTTTTTGAATATATTTATGAACTGTTATCTGCCAAAATCCCCCGAATTCAAATGTCATAATATCAAACCTTCTTACCTACCATAGTGTAAATGTACAGAAATTATTTCGGGTTTTTACTATAATGTAATGTAATGTCTGACGGTCGCTGACTCCTACTCTTATAAGTATATTTCATTTTATTGCAGTATTTTATAATTATTATGTTTGTATCTTAGAATAATTTGTGACGTTGCGAATTGAATATTACGATTTTTCTTATGGAAGCATGTTGTTACTAACTTAAGACGGTAAGACGGTTTGCATATTCGATTGCCCATTCTCCATTATATCATCGGTCATGACCACTGATTTTCATTTGTTAGGAAAATGGATTCAAAACGTGTACAAACACACTCTCGCACGCACTCACACAAGTATACGTATAATTAACCATAATTGCAGCTGTTCAAGTTCTTTTACACTGTTACATCCTAGTTCCTGCATCAATTGTTACAACAAATCACGTTTTAATGCTTCAAATAATATCGCGGATATAACAGCAGCATTTCTTTGTTGTTTGCAATTACCTTTCAGTAGAATGCCGCTACTAATGGGAAGCGATGTTTATGCTTTTTATGTCTACACATTAACAGCCGGTACTTAAATGATATCTCAATAAGCCAACCATGACAAATTTTTATAGAATGCTTCATCTAATTGGCAAAATTAGATATTTTCGTATTTTAGTCTAATAAAATTACCAATTCAACAAGGAAGTCTTGGAGTTTTGTTGAATGTTATAAAAGATGAGCTCTACTAATGGGATTGAGATAATCTAAAAATACCGTTACGGGTTTGCGGCGACACAAACTAAACTGTAACACCATGTCGTGATTTGTACTAATCGTCACTCGAGAATCTTCCAACGAGTTCCTTCTCGTGGAACACTTTACGATGTCATTTCTGTTACACTGATTTGAATATTCCACACCCAGGTAGGTACTTTGGTACTTTATCTATGGCCGCTAATATTTTTTACCGATTCGCCCGCTCGCTTTATCTGTAGTGCTCGCTAGCTGTCACAACAATCTCTCAATTTGCGTGGCGCTCACGTCCGCATGTACGCAATATGTAGGATCATGGACTTCTTAAAGTTTCTTGATCGTCGTCACTTTTACTAATCTATAGATAATATTTCTAGAAAAAACTATAAAAACGTATTTTCTGTAACACGTATACTATTTGTATTCACAGCTATTTCTAATTTCACGTAAATCAACGTCACTGGTCGGTTCTGTTTATCTGTTTATCCAGTAGAGTTATCAAAATACAAAATTAGTTTCACTAATGAATACAAGAATTTCCTACAGCATATAAATAATTGAAGATACTTCGTTTCTTCTCTTCCCTCAGAATTTTGACATGGACTTAGAAATAGGCCGACGATATATACTAACATAAAATATCTTAAATGGCCATAAAATTTTCTTCTGCATAGTCTTTAATATATTTACTTACTTACAGACTAAGATTAAAGCAGTATCCATGAAATAGTACCTACAGCAGGTATAGAAAGTGTTAAGGCTTCTAATTTGAACATTTACTTAGTTCATGTAGCAAGCTCAATCTTTTTAACAATGACCATGCAAAACCTGGTTCATTATCGCAAATGTAAACTCTATTTTTCTTATAATGATGCAAGTTAATACAAACTTTTCAATGAGCGTAACTAGAAAAATGTGCGAAAATGATGCGAACAGCGTCATGACTTTCATTGTCAAGGTTTAGGTCATTATAAATTTAAAAAAAATGTTTTTATAAAAAATTCAAAATATTGATTTTCAGGCGTATTCTAGTCTATATGTTGAATAATTCGGAATAATATCACATAGGAATATACATTTAAAATAATATTACTTAACACTCCACATTAAAAATATGGAAGTACCATTACCAGCTGCGAAATATATTTATACAATTTCATGAGAAGTGACAAAAGATGTCACTAGCATAGCCCCTTGAAATATACGGATGATTCCTATTTGGAACATATATATTAACTTACGATGGCATTGGTGAATATTGCATTGTGTAGAGTGATACCTTAAGTCAGCTCATACAGGTTGTAAGCCCTGGGTCACCGTACAAAAGATTTCCATACATGTTTCTCATGTAACATTACTACTAACTAAACAGGAAAAATTGAAGACCAATCGTTAGGACGATTTTAGAAAATGAATTTTGGCTTAACTTTGTAGTGCAACATGATTTAATTTTTACTAATCTAAATAGGTATACACGTACGTTATTTTATCGCTAGTGTACTCTCTTCATTTGGTTATTAACTACACTTGAGTGCTCCTCTCGAAACAAAAAAATAGATCAACGTATGTGTAATTTTAAGGAAGCTCTATAATTTTAGTTATTTTTTTATTTTATTCGGTCATCCAACAGGGAGACATAATTGCATGGTAAGACAAAATACAGAAAAATAGTTAAATGTCTCCCATATTTAAGACATAATTATAGAAAAGTCAATTTGATAATGACAGATAAAACAATTTTACAGTTTCATTTAACCGATTGTTCCTAATTTAACTTTAACATAAACATAAAAGGGTTCTAATCTATATACCTAATATACATGGTCAGGGAGGGGGACGAGTTTCCAGTATCTGCCTCACCATATGACGATACTCTTCATATTTAGTATTAAAAATATCTTTTGAGTTGAAAAGGTAATTATAATTTGAGCATATGCGTGGAATGGGAGAGAATTTCCTATTGTTGGTATGATAAGTTGGAAGGAAAAAAAGAGGTACTTTGGTCTGGTAGGTCGTAATGGGACGTGGTAAGATAGCAAGCTGGTGATTTCAGGAGTTATGAATTATTTGGAAAAGAAAGGGTTGATCGGATAATACTCGCTTGTTTTCTAGAGTATCTAATTTATGATATTTTATTGAGTCCAAATATACTAAAATGTTTTTGGTTTTTCTTAAATTTATATGTGGGTGACCATATTGTCGAACAAATTTCAAGGTGAGGTCGAATATAGGTTATGTATACTATCCTAAATGTACAAATTTACCTGAATGATTTGCCAAGACGCATTATGAAGCCCGACATTTTGAATTTTTTACCGACAATTGCATCAATGTGCCGGTTGAAAAGTCATTTTATAGTCTAGCAACAATCCTAAGTCCCATATCTCGTCCACATCCCTGACCATATCATTACCAATAGTATATTTATATCGATATATATTATATATTTATATTTTTATCGAGATCATCTTGCATTTTTTGGCAGTCGGATTTTACTGACATAAAAATTTTCATATCATAAGCGTATGATAAAAAATTACAATTTATAAAACATTTATGAATATCAAAAATATAAATCAAATATATATTAGGTCCTTACATATGAAATTGGCGATTAGTATGGGAGGAACTTAAGGCCGATTTTTTTTTATTATAATATATTTATTTAATCAAAGTATGTACCATTGCTATCTATGCACTTTTGCCATCTCATAGGTAGTTCATCGTTCCCTTTACTAAAAAAACCATTCGGACGGGAATCAATAAAATCTTTGAAGGCGGTTTCGACTGCCCATCGGAGTTGAATTTTTTCCTTTGCAAGAAAGTTATCCAAATTTCGAAAAAAATGGTAATCTGTTGGGGCAAGGTCCGGAGAGTACGGTGGATGTCTTAGACATTCCAATTGAAGCTCCTCTAATTTGGTAGCCGTCTGTTGTGCAGTGTATGGTCTAGCGTTATCATGAAGCAGCAGTGGCCTAGAGTGATTAACCAGCCTCGGTTGTTTAGCAGCTAGCTTTTCCATCATGGTTTGCAGTTGCTGACAATAGACATATGCCGTAATCGTCTGGCCAGATTTAAGAAAACTGTAGTGAACGACACCAGCACTAGTCCACCAAGCGCTCACAAGTAACTTTTTTGGAGTCAATTTTCGCTTGGGGCATGGTTTGGCTGGTTCGGCAGGGTTCAGCCATTGCGATGAGCACTTCCGATTATCGTACAGGATCCACTTTTCATCACAGGTAATGATTCGATTTAAAATCCCTTCATTATTGTGCAGGTTGAGTAA
Organism: Agrypnia vestita; assembly: GCA_016648135.1. Classification (NCBI taxonomy): domain Eukaryota; kingdom Metazoa; phylum Arthropoda; class Insecta; order Trichoptera; family Phryganeidae; genus Agrypnia; species Agrypnia vestita. The sequence goes on along the minus strand of JADDOH010007799.1, from coordinate 33,192 downwards.
TGCAACGCAGCAGTCAACGCGCGTTTGTTGATTTGCTTCACTCAATTCGTGAGGTACCCACCTCTCAAGCTTTTTCACCTTACCAATTTGCTTCAAGTGGATTAAAACAGTTTTATCACTAACACCGCAGCCTGCAGCTAACTCGGATGTGGTTTGCGATGGATCCGCTTACACAATAGCCTTCAATTCTTCATTATCAACTTTGGTCTCCGGCCGTCCACGGGGCTTGTTCTGCAGGTCGAAATTTCCAGAACGAAAACGTTGGAACCAAAAACGCACTGTGTTTTCTTTTGCGGCACCGTCGCCATACACATCATTAATCCTTCGAGCCGTTTCTGCAGCACTGGTGCCACGGTGGAACTCGTACTCGTAAATAACGCGATATTTCAAGTTTTTCATTTTGTAAACTGAGTGACGCAAAGAAAAAAACAATTGAGGAAAAAACAAATGAATTATAATTTTCAAAACACAAATACATGAGTAAATAGCTGTATAAATTTGGATTTGGAATTCCTAACCAAAGAGAAGATACTTGAGATCAAATTTGCCAGTACGGCAAAACGTCAATTTCATATGTAAGAACCTAATATTAAACAGCAAGGATCCGAGATATGAGCCTTGTGGAACACCCGAGGGGACAAACTTATATTCTGATTTAAAACCCTCGATGCAGACAGATAAAAAATAAGTAAGCAAAATTTGAGTTAAATTTGTTTAACGGTGTAGATTTGTACAGAAAATATATCAGTGAGAAGGGTTGGGGTAAAAGGGGAGGGGGAAAATCTTACCCATTCTACCCGCCGGCTTCTAAAAAATAAGTATGCATAATATGCGATAATATGAGTCAGATCGGTCAAACAGTATAGATTTGCATGGATATGGGGGGAGGGTGAGTGGTAAAGGGGAAGGAGAGAAATGTCGCCTATGTTACCCATCGGGTCCTAAAGAATAAGTATGCAAAATTAGCACAAACGCTCTACATTTGTATAGATATTAGACAGACACAGATAAACTTTGAGTTTTATAGATATAGATATAAATAAACACGAGCATATTAGAATGCAACGTTGTGCCAAATTTCAAGTCAATCGGTCTACTTTTTTTTGAGCTTTGCGAACACAAAAACAGCAGGCCGAATTTTTATATATAATATAGATTTACGTCGTTTTTCTTCGCTATGTTTGAAAAAAAACGTGTTTTTTGACTCAGCCTACTACAATATATGAATTATATAATAGTGAAAAATATATAATATTATATTAAATTATATAATAAATTATATAATAAAAATATATAAAATTATATAATAGTGATGAGTATACAGTACTGATATGTTTCCTATTTATTATAAATAATAGAATGATAAAAATATTTATTATTCTCTAGAAAATTTAATTTATCCTGTTTATAAAAAATCATTACGAATTTCAGTTAGCGGTTAAAAATATTGATTAAAATTCATCCAACTAAAATTTTTTTTTCATAAACAGCTCAAACTTTTAAAGTTCATCATTGATAATAATAATAAATGAAATGTCAAGGTCTTGCCAACATCCTATACAACGCTATTCGAGATTGAATGCAAAAGTTAATTTGGAAGGAATAAATGTTTTATTTTGAATTAAATCACTTCAGTTGTAATTACTCACTGTATTAACTTCCCGTGTTTACTAAAACGAGCACTAACGTGATACTTTTAAATTATTTTGTATTTTTTTTATTTATTTATTAATTATAACAATATTTATTCCCGTCCCTCCTTATCCCTCTTTAGGACAATCCTGTGTCGGGGTGGGCACGATATACAACAACATTCTTACAATATTGTTTATAACTTACACTTAATTCTTATTTAAATTTAATTATTTTATTTTAATTCTTACAAAAACATTCCTTAAAACATTATTATCACGGAAACATTTTTTTTAACACTAACATTAAATACTTTTAATTATGATAAGTCATAGAAGTCTCACAGAGACGAAGCAATTTATATGGGAAACAGGTATGGAAGTCTGTACGAGCTGGCTTAAGTGATCACATTATACAATGCAAGTATTCCCCAATTCTACTGTAAGAACATCCACATATTATTTCTTTTTTGTTTTAAATATTATAACTAAGCGATTTAAAAGTCTTTGAAGTACAATTAATTTTTTTTTTTAAATAATACACGCTTTTAAAAAAATGAGAAAATATTATTTTTAACAGTCATAGTATTAAGAGCGAAATTACATGGGGCAGATATTTATTTGTAGCATGAGATAATTGATCGTAGAGAATTAGTGTAAAAGTGTATTACGTAGTGAGGTGAATGAACAGCTTATTTAATGGAAGCGGGGTTTGGAAGTTAGGGTTTGATTTTATTGACATACACATATACCTGCTGTGATCGTTCTTAGTACTGTAACTGTTATTTTTAAGACATTTTTTATATAATTGTATTTATATGTTTATTTTTAAAATAATATAAATTTGTTCTTTTAAGGCTTCGTTACATGTAATCGTAATTAATTCGAATTGCATCTAAAGTATGTTTCTTTTCCGAATGCTTTGAACCTCAAAACTCAAACCTCGCTTTTATAATTATACAAACCAACATATATCACTAGCATATACATTATCCGAACGCATCAGCATTTTAAATATATTTTATTAAATAATTAAACTTTTATTATAAAATGAATGAATGATTATTATATTGTCATCCGAAATACGTTTCACTGTCTTTTTTTCACGGATCTGCTTGTTGCCAATAAAGTACCGATGCAAATACCGCAGTATGCAGTATTGCTTTCAAGGTACACGAACAATGCAAACATATTATATATTATTTACAAGAATACGTTTAATTCTAGAAACATTGGCTTATATTTTTTAAGATAAGATCAGAGAAATTCTTGGTCAGAAAGTGGAAAAAATATTGATTGAAAAATTTCTATCTGAGTGACAAGTGAAGCACAATAAAAGAGTTTGAAATAATATCATTAACCCTGCTAACTCATTTTCACTACTGGATGTAGAGGATTCAACAAAACTATTATTTTCTTCGATTCTTCGGAAAAACTTAGCCACAAAATCCGTGATTTAGTGATTATTAGTGATTCTTATAATTTCTTATATTCATTGGTTGTCTTGTATCCATAGTCTTTAGATTGTATTTTTATATATTTTTCAAGTATTTTTTTTCCGTTTCTTTCAGTGGTTTCTGCATTTTTTTTCGCATTTCTCTGTATTTTCTAAAGTTTTTGTATTAGATTTGTATTCAGAGCTCTTATTTCTTATTATTCTAATATTACCAATTTTATTTTTCACTCGCCATAATACATATTTCTTTAGTCAATAAAATATACGAAGAATTTTTGTTCAGTATATATGACATTCCGTAAAGCATTATTAAATATAATAATTTTTCTTTCATTAAATAGAATAAATATGAATGAGAATAGAATCCTAAATACTTATTATTATAAATCAGTTCAACGATTTAATGATATATCAAGGAATTGTACCTGTATATAATCTTAATGAATATATCACACCTCCATATAACGGAGTAATAAATAATTAATAATTAAGGATATATCAATGTAATTATAATCATAATGTACATATCACACCTCCAAATAACCTTAATTAAAGTTGTAGGATAATTTTACATTTCGCATTTATTTACTTCTAAGAATTTTCGTCCAAGAATTTTCACGTAGAAATAAATTAGTGATCGAGGTTGAGAACGGATCTGCTTGTTGCCAATAAAGTACCGATGCAAATACCGCAGTATGCAGTATTGCTTTCAAGGTACACGAACAATGCAAACATATTATATATTATTTACAAGAATACGTTTAATTCTAGAAACATTGGCTTATATTTTTTAAGATAATTATCAATTTAAATACTAGACTGTTTCAATAAAATTTACCTTTTAGATATACGGGAGAAGATTTAAAAACGACCAAAAAAGAATATTTAAAAATTATTTTTTAAAGTATGGTCATTGGACGTGGCTTTGAGAGGCAAATAAAAACACTGGAAATTAGTTTAGTTTAATTTATGGCTAAAGAAAGTTCCCGCCACGAATTAAATTGTAGTACCATCCTTAATTTTATAGTCGCTAAATGTCTTCTGAATATTTCAGTCTTATTTTTAAATTGTTCCTTAACTCCCACTAATTAACGATATTTCTATTGCTATACTAGATCACTTCTGGTAAATTCCATTTAATGTTCACTCGATCAATCGCTCTTAGAAGTTATCCGCCCCGATATCCTTTATTCACTTCAGCGGGTAGTCAGTCACATTGTGCTCGTTCGATTGGTAGCAACGCGTGTTGTAATACACGAATCACTGATCACGCTGTTTTACGCTACGGATTGTCAGATTGGATGTTGTCGTCACAAACTGAATTGCTTAAGCCTGCGTCGCGTTACTCCTTTTATAGCTCAATTCCCTCGGAGGGTTTATTTAAGGGGTAACGAGAAGCCTGTGGTACGGTATACACGATTCTACGTGGTCTTTTACTATGAAAAGGAGTTTTGTAGAATTCTCTACACACGGATGAGTGGATTGCGCGCTTAACAGTTTGTTGGTTTCAGTTGACTGAGCGCCGTTGCGTGACATCGTTGTTATCAGCATTTAGTAGGTACCCAGTCTCGCTACAGTATGTTTATTCAGCTGGTACCCCAGAAAATGTGTCACGAGAACTGCGTAGAAATAGCAATTTATAAAATTTTATAACCTTTTTAATCACGTATATTCTCATTTTGGTATTTATTTACATCTTTGTAGATGTTTTAATTTTTTTTATTTCACTAAACATAATTTTTTAATATTTTATTTTATTTAAAAAATAGTAAGTTTGTAAAACCAGTGGTGGTATCTTAGTCACCTAATGAGATTTTTTAATATTGCTGTTTTATTGTCGAGGCACATTCGTGTGTATTTTGGTGTAATTGTTTTAGCTGTAATGAGAGATAATCCCTTCATAAATATTATAATTTGCTATCAAAATATACAACAAAGTTTTTAATTAACGAATAAATTATTTTGGACATACCTTTTTTTTTTAAGAAAAATTGGAAATCGTGACAAATATGTTGGTTATTGTTTATTTTATATTTTTGTTTTGTTTTGGTTTTGATTTTTATTTTATTTTATTTATCTTAATTATTTAGTTCCACACATAATGTTGTGTGGGCTAATACATGATTTCATTTAAACACATTGCATTCAATCTAGTCATTTACAAGTTTTTATAATAAAATTTTTGCACTCCTGTTTAAACCTCCGTATATTCACTGTGTTTTGAATTTCTATTGGCAGGCTATCGAAGATTTTTAAACCTTTGAACATCATACAATTTTGTGAGGTGTTTTTCTTTTTCTCCGGATGTCTTAGGTTGTCGCTTCTTTGTATTGTAAGAATGAAAATCCCTATTCAGCTTTATCCCGTTATCAAACTATTTGGGTAATAATCCGTGTCCAATTTTAAATATTTGCACAAATGTATTATACTATATTCTTTGATTTACTGTTTCTAGTCCTAAGGCTTTCAACATTTTTGTTATTTTTGTTCTCCTATTACACTTCAGTATTATGCTCATCGCTCTGTTTTGTATTATTTGAAGTTTTTTAGCATTCCTTTATTGCTTATAAATAATATACTGGAACAATAATCAATGTGCGGGAGAATCACAGTATTGTATATTAATAAACATGTATTTTAGTTTTATATCTTAATCACCTTGAAAATTGAGATCTTAATCACCTTGAAAAGTTGATATAAATTTATAATTATTCACGTAAAATTCATGTTTTATACTTTGAATAGCTCACGTGTTGTGTGTGTCGTTTTATTGCAAAATACATAGTAAATACTAATTGAGAAATATTATCATTTTCACATGGACAAATCATGCTTGATTATACCCGAAGTTCCACGTATATTTATATTCTTCTTAATAATATATTATCAGATGTTAGTGTTTAACTAAATGGTTACGGATATTTTATACGAACCGTATGTTTTTTCGAGAGACAATTCTCGACGCTTCGTTGAAGTTGTATTCATGTAATTGTGTTTTCAGTAAAGAATAATAGTTATTATTCCTAAATCAAAAATTTAAAAAAATGTTAATTTAAATTATTTTTCCAGTAATCTCTCATCTATCTAAAATATTTTATTTTGTCGAAATTTAATAATATGTTCCATAAGTCTTCATCATTGAAATTCAGCCAGCAAGGATACGGATTGTAAAATGGAGGAAGTATAAAGGCCAACAAGTCCTTTCACATCCTCTATATCAGCGGTTTACCGGTAGTCAAGTTCGACAAATATTATATAATCAATTACATAATGCATTTTGTACGCAGATATTATTTTAAGACGAGATCAATTTATGTTTAATAATTTACGATCATCTGAACGTGGGCTTATATAAATATTAGCCAAACTGCTCTACATTGTTATGTCTGTATTAAAATGTATTTTAATTAATATGAATGCTCTCATTGCAAAATAGAAACACGGATTTAGACATGTATAATGACGAAGATATACAATATTACTATGCATTTGAAATAAATAAGGCGAGTAATACTCGTACCATAAACAACCCCACAATTTATGTGAGAATGGATGAACAATTTTCATTGTATAAATTATTAATTTAAAATTACAATTTATATTAAAATTGAGTTGCGCATGACAATGAAATCCAATGAAGAAATATAAATGTTCGGAACATCTGAGAGCCGTTAAATGATTTCCTTCATTGAAATATCAAATTAAAAATATGGTTCCCATTTAATAAGATAAACATTACTCAAGACGTGTAATTAGTCTAGACATTGATTCATAATCGAAATCTACCAAACCTCATTTTCCTCTCAATTCAATCACTTAGAACATGAGATTTATAGTCCAGACTCTGTATTTATTGCGAGAATTCTCACAGTAGTAAAGTGCATAAGCGATGAGAAAAAGTGCTGCAATGTACCTTTTCAATCGTGAATGTAAAATTCATCAATGCAATTTTTTCTCTTTCAAACTGATATGCGTATTTCTTCTTGTTTTTTTTTTAAACAGGAAGTGCTTATTTTTAAGGTAATGAAGCGATCTTACGTAAGTATAATAGAAAACTATTAAATTTATTATATTAAAGCTAATTCCTTTTTATTTGTTTATACTTCTTAATTCCATAACATCTGCGATGTTTCATATTAGGGTAGGTGCTTAAGATTATAGAGAGATATTTTGACAAAAACGTGCATGAAATACGTTTATTTCATATATTTTTTGAAATATTTACATATTTTACTCTGGCTATTTTTTTCAATTACTTGGGACCGGTTCTCCTTGTACAAAAATCTAAGGATGCTCTGTTCTAGAAAATTTCTTTCATGAGCATTCTTCATCTTCTTCTTGAGTTTGACCACCAAGATGCTTGATTTAAGAAGAATAAAGTTTATCTCACCTATTTATCCAGTTTTTTACTTCTTATATATACCGACAGCATTATAATCTTTGCCTTAAATAAATAAAAAATAAATAAAACTTTTTCCAGTATGTGGGGAGTTTTGTGCAGTCCAACACTTTCCATATAAGAATACATACATAAAATTATTATACATGCGATATAATAAATATAAGATGATTTAAATATTTAAATAGAAATTATCACATGCAGATACATAAAGTGTAAGATAGAACAATAAATAAGGTATATAGCAAGAATTATTCAAATAAATAGAGCGCACAAAGTAAGAAAAAATTAAAATTAAAATTAAAATCATACATTCAGAGGATTCGACTAGCTAGGCAAGTCAAATTTGAATCATATCAATTTGAATCGTGGAAAACATTAAATAAAAATAATATTTCTGATACTTTTTTATTATTTATAGTGATATGCTCGTAGGGATCGATTTTAAAGTATCAAAATGAAGATAATTATTTTTAAATAATACCTACTCATCTTATACGCACATATTTCATTTAAATTTACAATTAAATGAATCATAAAGCATTCCACATTCCTACGTCCTAAAAGTTGCTAGTATTCAGGGACACAGCTCTGCTCATGGCATACATTCTCATTTTATAGATAGTATGAAACTATTCCTCCAACAGATATTCGTCCTGAATATTTCAGCCGGCTTTAAGCATGCAATCAAATAATTCTTCGTTAAATTGGATATTAATGAAAGTATGTTTGTTTACTCTACTTAAAATGATATACTTCATTATTCTACTCGAGTTTGGAGAGTGAACCTCTCTTATCGACAATTGTTAACAATTTAAAACATTTTAATGATTTAAAATAAAAAAAAATATTGAAACTTTGTACTACAAAAATAATATTCGAGTTATTTATTACTACTATAGTTACAAGAATAGCAGTCCCTCCCATCATTCGGTATATTTAATAATATATCTTAGTTATCAAATATACCTGATGATGAGAGAGACTGCTCCTCACAAAACAATAGTAGTAATACATAAATAACTCTAATACTGTGTGTGGAATACAAACATCAAATTAAAAAAATATAATTAATTGAATGAGTTTACTTTGTGGAAATCCATTTTCAATAATCGATATAAATAAAAATGTAAATGTTCGTTTATACGTTTGTACAAAATCGCTAATCTCTGAAAGTTCTTCACCGATTGCTTTGAAATTTCGGCACAACGTTGCATTCAAATAGGTATGATGATGTTTTTGTATAACTACTTTGTTTTTTATGAACCTACTATTTAATTAAATAATATAAAATGTAAATGATCGATTGTCCAAAATTTTAAATCTCCAAAAGTTCTTTAACTATTTATTGCTTTGTAATTGAAAAAAATGCGCCGGTACCTACCCTTTTAATAATTATAAATATTTAGATATACCTAAAATTTTCGAAATTCAATTTTTTTTATTACATTCGGTTGGTTGTTTTTGTTTAAATAAAGCATTTGAACCAATGAGAAAGTGCGCTTCAGAGTTTATTGTTTTAAACGACATTATTCCGAGATTCATAAAAACCTCTAATATCCCATTCTTATCGTTATTTCTTATCGTATCTTATATTTACATATTATCGTTTATTCTTTAAGACCCGTCGGGTAACATAGGAAACATTTTCACCCACCCCGTTTACCATCGAAAATATATCAGGAAGAGGAAGGCCCTCTCCCTGATATATTTTCAATGCAAATCTGTACTGTTCTAATAAAAATATATATAAAACACAAAACATTATTTTTTTCCATTATTTTATTTTTATAACACTACATGTTTCGAATAAGAATATAAAAATAAAAGAACATAAAAGGCGCCTCACTAATCATAATTTTTCGAAATATGCTAACCATATTATAGAAAATAACTAAGTATTCATTATCTATTCAAGCAAACAAGTTTGCTAGAATAGTGGATAGAATATTAGAATAATGGATAGTTAGTTTACGCCTATCCTGATGAAGATACAGTGGTATGGAAACCGGTAGACGTAGAGTTACTAGTTGGTGGTTAATACAAAGTTGTTTAATTAAAATTAATAATCATGTCCAAACATAAAGTTAATGCTGTTAACATCGAAAATATAGAAAGAATATTGATCAGACATCTAAAAGCTTCCAAAGTATTTTTTTTATTTACTACCCTCAGCCTGCTTTCATTATCCCTCTACCTGTTGTCCTTACTGAAAAATATGATAAGAGAATAATGAATCAATCTATCCGAACTTTGTACTACGAAGCATAAAAAAAATTCAATAAACATAATGTTTAACTATATATAACTATACTTTGATTGAAGGGAATTAGCAATCCATCATTCACACAAATGTACGCTCTAAGGCATACGCATGTATTTGTTTTTGAACGAGTTACAGTAACAAAATAGTTTACCTCTCAACAAAGTAAATGTATACAGCGCATGTAAAATGAGAATCGGTCTTTGAAGTCCTTGAACGTAAATGTATACCTTACAATATCAACTCTCAGTTCTCAAAATGTGGATCGTGGATTGAATACAATACGAACATTTTCTCACATAATTAAATTCATAAAAAATTATAAAATAAAATCTCAACCTAATTATTGCTGCGGGCCCAATAATAATTACTCGTGTTATCCACCATGTTATGCGAATTTAAGTAAAATTGCTTTGTCAGAAGAATTTTGTCTGACAAAGTAACAAAACGCTGGAAAAGTGGGTCATGGAGTTCACAAATTCTTGAACTGTTTCAGTAATTCAATATGTGTAGGTTATACGAGATCTGTTAAAAAATGAATGAGACTAAATTCGCCCAGGCCAATTTGAAAATACTGACACCCATTGAGAATACACCTGCCAACCCCTCTTAGACCTATTGTGAAGATTTCGCCCTAATCCACTGATTATCTGGGTCGTAAGGGCATTTACTGTTCAGTGTCTTTTGTGAGCTCGTCACGGCCGTAGAAAGTCGAAGTTAGAACCACGGTATACTAAGAACAGTAATACGTCTTCATGCAAACTGTTCGCTACCCATTAGAATGTGTGCGTGCGTGCTCGGCGCCGTGTGCGCACGCACTGTGACGCACACATTGACATAGAATATGGGGGCACAAGGCGGCGGCAGTAAGGGCCGTGCCTTCGGTGCCATTCGCGCTCGCAGCCGCCGCTTTAGAAAAAAAATGCGCTTCCTGCAAAAAGTGCCTTTTTTATGTTTGTGGTGCTTTACTAAAAAGTTGTGTTGATTATCACAAAGACTGTGAGTTTTTAAAAGTCTACGTTGATGTTAATCAGCGTTCTTGCAATTAAAGTGCAGAATCTAGGTATATTTATTACAGAAATTTTCGGGTTTCGTGTCTACCTTATGCGTCGGAATCTCAGACGCTACGAGTAAAGTGACAACCTTAGCGTCAACGCAGTAGTAGGCTAATAACTCGCCGACAGGCCGGAGATAAACTACTGTTCTGGGTATACTGTGTTAGAACGATTTTATCAAATTTTCTGTATAAATTTGGTGATCCCGCTATTTTGATGTTCCGAAAAAGTCAAAAGGCCTGTGGTGAAGATTTTCTATCGAGAACACAAGTAAAAAATGTTCTCAGGTCTTCACAGCCATTCAGAATCTTCTGTGTGTGGTTTTCTGGGATACTCTGCGTGTAGGTATATGTGACCTCTGCAATGAGATCCTAAAGCTAAGTCAGGTCACGTATACACGGCAGAATATCCCAGAAAATCACACACAGAAGAGAGAACAAGTGTTTCGTTGGCACAAGGCATTCTTGGAGGGCCTTGGTACTGTAGAAGACGAACCTCACTCCGGAAGACTGTCAACTTAAAACTGATGTGAATTTTTCAATTCAATTCAATTTATTTATTTTTTATATAAAATTTACATTACAAACACAAATTTAATTCGTAAATGTTATAAATAATTTTAAAATATATAAACATATTGTTACGTGGCGTGGCTCGCTCGAAAAATGAAATGGCACAACTCGTAAAATAAATCTTTTATTATCGCTTGTACATTATCTCTAACATTTTACAATCGCTCGCAACGCAATACTACTCTATTTTTTTATTCAAACACAAAAGAACTGCTCTCTTTTGTTTTTCTACTCGGGTAAGAACCCTTCCATTTCTTCGCTATTTATTTAATCATGTTAGTTCTTATTTCAACCACTGGGCATACCGGCCTGCCGTTCTGCGCATGTGACACTTTTCTATGGAACTGTCAAATGTCAACGAACAGCTCGTTACAATATATAAACAAAAGCAAATATTAAACATATTATATAAAATCATTCACATCAAAGGTGTAGGACAATCCTGCTTCGGAATACTCTTTCAGAGACATGGAACAGATCGATATCCAGAGTAATATTGTTCAGCATAGCAGTAGCTCTTCCAACAGGCATAACCATTGGAAGGTTGGTCCTGTACATTGGAATGTCGAGTGATTATCGAGGCATTGTTCATATAGCATTCGTGCCTCCAGTACAAACATTAAATCATTTTTTTTTTCAAACAAGTTCTTGACAGACTCAGAAAGAGAATGAATTGTATCAGCTCATTCTCACTGAGGCTCACCGCGAGAATTTGCCCTCGATCTCGATCGCCCAATTTTTGGCAGTAAAAAGAGTAACCGCCCCCCCATAACCTCCGAACTCACCTGATTTGAGTCCATGTGACTTCTTTCTATTCCCGAAATTGAAAACCACCTTAAAGAACGTTATCTGAGTAACATTGAGAACATCAAAGCCACCATAATCTACGAGTTAATGCCAATGAAGATGATTGTACAAATTAGCTAAGACGCTGTGTCGCTGCCCAAAGGAACTATTTTGAAGAGGATTTTTTTTTGTAAACTAACTAACCAACCGTCACGCCATATTCCGCAGGGGTAGGCAGAGAGATGAATGCCATATTCTTCTATCTTGGCATTCCACTTTTGCTTCGGCTACATTCATACATCTTCTCATACCCGTTCTACGGTTGTTGAGGCTTTTAACAAAGCCATCCTCCAATAATTTTAGCATTTGATTATGCCATGTCTTTTGCGGACGTCTTCTATTCCTCTTATCTTTAACACTCGCCCCATATATTTTCTTAACCATAGTTTCCTCGTTCTTTATTTCTACTTCACCAAACTATCTCAGCACTCCTTCCTTTATTCTGTCTATCACACTACAACCAGCACTACGTTTACTTCTAATTTGTTCATTCCATACTTTTTGGTAAAAAATCAAATAAAATGCTTTAAAAAATCTGTCTCATTAATTTTCTAGCAGACCTTGTATTTTAAAATCGACGAAAATAAGTTGTTAAATCATTCATTAAACATGAACTTGTGGAAGAGATAATGCCAATTAGAATATGAATACTTATTATTGTATTGGAAACTTGTCTGGCGAAAGGTTAATCGAAAATTACGGATATCCGACGCCGGTTACCGAAATAATATTTGGTCATCTTTGATACTTGTTCGAGGTCATAAATTATGACTTATAATAGAAGTAAAGAACCCAATCGCGCATCCGAAGTGCCACGCGCTTTAGCCGTAGCTTCTATATATTTGGTATATTTCATGAAAAATATTGCTCAATTAGAAAAATACGATATGCAATGAGGTGCGTATCACATAAATAATTATTATTTTACTAATTAAGCATTTATGCTGTGAAAAATTGTATTCATTTACTCTAGGGTGGGGATTGAACCTGCGACCTTCAAGTCACTGATATGCTTTTTAAGTCAACTTTAGAATAAAAGAAGGAAGATTTACCTACTAGGTATCATTAAGTTTATGCAGACGATTTTTTTTTAAAATAAATAACCGAACACGGAATACATGTCGCATCAACATTCTTACTATTCTCAAAATAAACCAAAAGCCTGTGCTATGAAAAAAGGACTATCTTGTCAGTGTCCTGTAATAGGGCTCGAACTGCATTAATTTTTTGATCACCAGATCACTAAGCGAGCGCCATGACCACTACGTCAACGGGGATTCAATTTTAATTTTTTTTAAGACTGAACCATAATGATGAGTTTAATGGAAAAAATAAAAAACGAAAAAAATTAAAAATAAATATTGCTATATTTACATCATCAGTATCAAAAGAAATAACGTATCACTAATTAAGATGAACATTATCTAGTACATATTAACTGACTGTTTCTGTTGACCAAGAAAAACTATTAAGCCTACATATAATAGCGGATCTCTTGTTACCTTCAAAGATATATAGTTGAAACGAAAAATATTTATACATATAATACTTTTACGTATAAACGCATGGTCGTGTGAATGCTTTTTAATCTAGAAAACGAATGAATTTATTTATTACGGAGTATTTATTTTCCCCTCAGAATCTACGACAGCTAAGAGATAATTTTTTATAGGTTTTAAAGAATCCATTTTAATTGCGGTAAATATAACCTGTTGAAGGGACTATTGTCCCCGAAACATGTTATACAATGTGTTTTCTTGATAATTACATAAATAACTAGTTGTAACCCGTCATTGCTAAGCCCTAGTATATATTTATAGCATATTATATTTATAGCTTCACGGAGAGGTGTCCGTAGCAACATGCGTTGAACGGCCGGTTCGGGTTTGGTGGCCCGAGGTACAAGCCCCGTCTCCGGCCGTTTAATCTCGTTTTTTTTAGCCGAAAATTCGAATGAAATTACGGACGTAACACGAAGTTACGGGGACAGACAGACAGACAGACGGACGGACGGATAGACAACGAAATTATTGTGTTTGATATTACCACAAAGTTATTTTTTAGTTATTAATAAATAAGTACATATGTCTGTTAAATTCTTACACAAAATATTTTCTGAATAAATCTTAAAAATATTTTTATATACATGAAGTGATCTTGTATTTTAAAATACATAGGCAAGCAATTAAACCCGTGATCCTGTTTTCAAGTCAGTTATGTTGTTTGTTTCAAGATATCTAATTTGACAAAACAGATATGCAAATGTCAGATAATCACATGTTTAGATAAAATGTACGTAATTGTAATTAATAATAAAATGTTGAAAACATATTAAATTTGCAGTTAATTAGCGATTTGTCATATAGTTTATTTGATTTTATTTAAATTAGTTGTAATTTTAAGAATTATCTTGGGTTTTCACGGCCACTCAGAATATTCTGGTTTGTGTATTCTGGGGTATTATGCTGTGTTTTAAAGACCTTTCTGGCCGACGTTTCGGATCCCGTAGCAGGGTCCATCATCATCTACTTTCGACACGGCATTGCAAGCCAATACTTAACCACAATACCAACACTCACAACAACACATCAGTCCTGATGATGGACCCTGCATCCAAAACGTCGGCCGGAAAGGTCGTAAAAACACGGTACAATATAAGATAGTTGCAATTTTATTAATTTCATAACTAAAAATAAAACCACCCTTCCTCGTCTTTTTTGAGTCTGTAAATAAATTTTCCAACTTAAAAGCAATCGTACTCAGATACATAGGGCAAATGCAACATAATTTAATAACTTTTATTTTTCACCCATTGTAATCGATTCCGTGACTCGTGGTCAGTTAGCCAATACTTCGTTACTAGACCACAGGGCCTACCTTGATTGTAAAACTTTTAAGTAATTAAATATATTTTATGTGTAAAGTTTTATAAATTCATAGGCGTATAAAAAAGGCACTGTATTCATAATGTTACAAAGATTGTATTAAGTAAAATTGAAAAATGTAGAATCTATTCGGCAGAAGAATAATTTAGGTGCTATTCCTAATCCACTCTATAAAAATAAACTTATTACCATTATCAATAATTTTATTGTTTTTATTATCAATGTCCTCCATATTGATAATGAAGAAAATCGATTAAATAACATGGAGGCTCTAGAAATTAAGAAGTCTACAAATAATTATGAATCTGTAATTAATTACCAGAGGATTCTAACCTTTAGTCCTATATTAAATTTGTTTCCATGCATCTGTCATCTGTCTCTTTTCCCACCCATATTGGACGCCTCTCCCCAGTTATCCACCCAGTTTGATGACTGACATTAATTTTTATTATTATATTTTAATTAAAGAGATACAGATACATTTTATAGAAACAATGGTTAGGTTAAAAATACTGTCATACAGCAGGCACAAAAAAATTAATTAATTGCCCATCTTTTATGCTATATAATTTGTAGTTTATCCTAAAAATAGTTCGGTTAGGTTCAGTTTGTGTTACTTAAAATATAGTGGTTTAAACCAAGTGAAATTTTTTTCATTTAATTTTGCAGTGAATGACATCAAAGGAATAAATAGCTGATTACAATAGTATTAATAAATATTTTTATTGTTCAAAACATAGAATTGTCCCGAATCCTATGCACTAAAGGTAAAGTATTCATAAACAATTTCTTATAATATGTGGGGTGAAAAGCGAAGGCAGCAATATCCAAAAAATGAAAAAAATGTTTTCAACGCAGTTACTAAGGATTACTAATTTAAAATGTATTAAATTCTAGATTTTATGCACCTATCCCTTTCAAAATTATGTTTCCTATAAGTTTATAATCTATGTTTCCTACAAAATCTCTAATTCAGCACATTTTAACTTAGTAATCCTCGATGATGCATTAATTGTTTTTTTGACATTGCAGCCTTTGCTATTTTATTCCACGTATGATTATTTCGAATTAATAAAAAATATTCTGAATAAATCGATTGCATCTGGAAGGATCATTATTTTATTTTTAGACTCACGTACTATTATTTTCAATCATAGCGAGTTCATTGAAAAATAATAAAAATATAATTAATTAATTAAAACTGAAGCTTGTTGAGACATGTAAAAATGATAGTCGAAATGGCTAGAAGTTTTATCTCGACAGTGCCTATCAAATTAAAGAAATGTAGACGATAAATAATCCCATTTCGATTTTTAAAAATTTAGACAACATATTTTCATTCATTTTCTTCTTCTTCCTATACCTGTCTCTGTTCACTCTTCTCCAGTTCCTCTTTTCTATTCCTACCTTCCCATCGTGGTCCAGTAGACTTCCACATACCTTTCTTAGTCTACTTCTAGATTGGTTTTTCTGGTAGATACAATTCATCTATCGTCATGTTTCCCATGTTTTTTTAGTGTTGTATTACATATTAGTGTCGTGGTAGTGGTTTGGGTAAGAATTTTAATTTATGACCAAAGTCACTGTACACAAACTTAACTGAAGCAGTATAATGTAATTCGGACTAATTTCGCAGTAATCACTCGAGTGTGGAACTTTGTACTGATCTTTTCAAATTATTTGCACGCCTTTGTTCGCACTTACTCACTTTGAATGCCCGGTATGTACTCTCTTAATTTATCGCTGGTCGATACGCGCACTGAATCGCCCGCTTTCTGTTTCGCTGGTCCGAGTTTACCTCGCCCTTTAAATACGGAATGTCATATCGCGAACATTCGGGCATGTTCGACAGACTTCTAAACCTTTCTAGTAATTATTATCTAATTTACTGTGAAATGTCCAGAATACAGAGAAATCTTCAATTACGTGAAATTCTCGTGACAAAATATTAGATTTGTAACTCAAAGCGTGATCGTAAATGGCGCTGTACATACATAGTAAATACGTAATCTCGGTCTAGAATCGAATCGATTGGGATTAAATCGGTATCGATCGTACTGCCATCGCTCAATGAGTGTCTCCACCGTTTAGCAGCACGCAGGTGTCGTGTTCTCCCAAGTCTTCAGCAGACATCCGCGTCCGTCTTTACGTACTTCACAGTTGCCTGTACTCGCGTTGTTAAAACCTCCGGGTGTCAGCCGGACCGTCTCACGGTGGGAGGCCTGGTCACATCAATTTTTTTTATTTAATGGTACATATAAGAAATGATGTTTTAAATTTCTGCAGTATTTTAATTATTTATTATTATTGTTGTATATTGCGTAGAGTGGGGTGGGGAGTTATTTTTTTTGTAATTAACAAAAACATGTATGTTCAAAATCTTAAAGTTTTAAATAATATCATTATGTATTATAATATAAATTGTTATTGGTATAGAGTAAAATGAACATCGCAAAGTTACGGACAAGTGTTGCGGTTATTGTGTATAAAATCTACGATTGCCGATTTTCACTTAATACAAAATGTGAGTGCGTGAGTATTTTAATAAATAAGTAATGTTTTGAATGTTATTCATTGTATATAATGAATGATTTGGCGTTTCATTTCCTCCGGATTTGATACGTTTTTAATACAGAAGATAAGTTTTTAGTTTTAGTTTAGTTTGTACTTTTATGATAAGCGATCCACACTGACTCAATTTATTAAGTATAGTAATACATACACACATTGCTAATTCAATATACTGGAAAACACTCGATTATATTATTGATGTGTAAGTAAGTAGAAAAATAACAATAAAGGAGATTAATAATTTTATTATTCTAATTAGATACTGTCCCTCATGGAGTTAAAATATCATGCGTTATGGTATTTGAATATTAGGTTCATAATAATATTTTTATATTTACAAAATATCTGAATAAAAAATATTATAGTACTACTTTTTCACAAATACACTATATATATTTTAACAAATACAAATACAATTTTTTTTCTGTCTTTATGCTTTTTTATGTTCGACATATTACTTTAGATAAATGTAACACGAGTTCAAAATTACGTAGAGTAAACACTGTATTTTATTTAAAAATGTTAATTTGAATTCTTTTTAATAAATATAAAAAATATATAAGTCATAAAACAATTAAGAACTAAAATTTTTCGCGATAATATGAGTGGTTGTATTTTTAAATGCATGTCAAAGATTTAAGTTGTTAATGATAATACATTTGTATCAATGTTTCTTGATTATTAAATGTATGTCATTAAAAAAATAATAAAAAACATTTAAAAAACAAACAAACAAGATAGTGAAACTATGAATATCACTTTCAATTTATTTCTTTATACAAATGACGTATCATCAAAATATACTTTTTAATTTAAATCTCTTTCTAAAGCCTTTTTTTCAGAGATAAAAATAATACCTTTAAAATAAATGGTCTATAGAAAACAATGTTCGAATTTTTCATTTTAATTTCGTTGTCTGGGCCTTTTTATCAAGGCGGCTCATGTACGGTGCACCTAATGCCCCTTTCTCTAAAATATCATTGGAGGGGCACTCTAGACCGCAAGGCCTTAAAAGCTTTTCATAGAGAGGGGGTCTGGTCACAAACGGTCGGTGATTCGCCGGCCTAACAACAAAAACTTCTTAAAAATATATATAAAATTACGAAAAATGTAAATATATTAATTATGCCTACTTATTTGTAAAAAATTGTGTTATATGCAAATTGTGAAAATTCAATTTTGTTCAATATAAATTATTATATTTAAGTGCGATACAATATTTAAGTAACGTGAAAGTTTATTTTATTATTTTATTAAAACAGTGAATAGCGTTAATACTTTACATATATTTTTCTGTTCCAGTTGCGACGTGCATATAAAGCATATTGATCATCTTGCTCAGGCTCAGACTTTAGTGTCAATAATAGTGCATCAGTCATTTTAATTGACAGTCAAATTCGCCAAAATGAAAACAACACTGTGGACGCTAACGCTGCTCGGTAAGTCATCATTGTTAATCTGCCAAGTTACCGCTTTGACCGTTAGCTGAAAAGTTTAACTTTCGCTGCAAGATTTGTATGTAAATATGAGCTGATTGTCCCACTTAGTCCGAAGACCTTGCAATGTTGCATTAGAATGGATTTATGGTACTGTGAATCAATTAAGTACGTATTGTATATTACTTATAATAAATATTTCCCTCCTTTGTAAGATAAAGTCAACTGTTAACCATAAAAGAGGGTTAATTATACCGGTATAGCTTCTGCACTTGCAATATTTAAATTAGGAGAACGGTTAAATTTAATATTTTATTATTATTATTTTAATAATTTATTTTTATATTTTTTATAAAGAAAAGAAAACATTAACAAAACAGGCGTTAAGAAAAAACCTTAATAAACCAAAATACCAATATTTTAAATCTGCCTCTGATTTGATATGTCATTGACTTTCATAAAATTGGCCACAACTGTGGTAAAACTATGATGACATAAAATCGTAAATAGCAATCTTATTAAAAAAAGTTCTTAGGTTTTCACGGCCGTTCATGGTTTGTGTGTTTTGGGGTATTTTTCCTATTTCTACGGCCTTTTCGACTGATACTTTGGAACCCATTGCAGGGTCCATCATCAGAGCTGAACTGTTGTTGTGACTATTGATGTGTGGTGAAGTATTGGCCTTCAAACTGCGTCGAAAGCCTTTGACACGGTATTGCAATGGGATCCGAAGCGTCGGTCAGAAAGGTCTTAGATACGCGGAAAAATACCTCAGAAAACACTCCTACTTTATCGTAATATACAGAAATGAACTCATTAAAAAATAGATCGGTCAATTTTTCATATAATTATATGAGGAGTTTTGTTATCAAAAGTTCCCAAATCCAGTTTTTGCAAAATTTAAAATAACGAAAAATTCGAATATAAGCAAGCAGAACAAAGAGTTTTTTTAGTTTTAAATACAATAATTCAAATTCATGTAAAATTATCATAAATTCATAAATTGTTTCAAAGTTACTACAATAAGCAATTAGTCAGTAGTGTTAAAGTATTTAACCCCCACGACATATTGAAGCATGTTAGATGTTCTTGTATTATGGGGCTGTAATATTCCAAATCCTCGTTTGTTAAGTATTACTAACTAACTAGCTAACTTACCCTTACCATCACGCTGTTTCCCCGTGGACGCGTGTATAGAAGATAGAGCGCCATACTCTTTTGTCCTGACATACAACTCTCGCCTCATCCACATTTATACATCTTCGCATGCAAGGTCGACGGTTGTAGAGGCTTCTAATGGGACCATCTTCCAGTATCTGGTTAATCTGGTCATGCCACGTCTTCCGCGGTCGTCCTCCTTTTCTGGCGCGGTCAACACTTGCGTTATATATCTTTCTTACCATTCTTTCCTCATTCATTCGCTCAACATGCCCAAATCACCTGAGCGACCCTGCTTTAATTCTATGAATTATGCTACGATCAGCTTTACATTCATTCCCAATATCTTTATCAAATAAACTAAGTAAATATGAGTAATACATTGTAACAATAAATTTTAAAACATTCTTTATTGTGATGTTCCCTTTCTTTAACTTTAGGAGCAGAACCTTGTAGAAAATAAGGGATGCGGATATACTCGATGTTTCGCTTAAAGATAACTTATTTACTTGTAATAATGGAGTTCACACGACAATATTATTACGATATTCGTATAGCTAACAAGTTGTTACTGACGGGGTAGTTGAGTTGTAAGAGCGCACGTAAAAAAGTGTCTCCCTTTTTATATCCATTATCTCTCTCTCTCTCGTACTGTGTCTCTCTCATTCATTCCGACACACGTTCATCCAGATACATTACATTTATTACCACAAAACCTTTATATCAAATACTGTAAAATAAATACAATAATCTGGATTTGAGAGTATTGATTCCAAACATATATTATCTATTTAGTTAAATATTTTTATACAGGAGGTGTGAATAAATTTTACATGAAAAATGTAACATGCTGTAAAACGAGCACCGGCTTCTAGTGACCGATCCCCCGACCTTTGTTTCGAAGGCGGGTATCGTGACCACTCGACCACAACCACTACCGGTCGTAATTAATAGTGCGTTCTTATAATAGTCTAGGTAACGGTATTAATTAATTTGTTATTCATTTTAATTCTGTCTGGATATCAACCTGTCAAAGAGAACGTACATAATGTTAATATTACCCAACGGTTAACTAACTGTCACGAAGAATCTGGATATTTCTTAACTATTCTGGTGGGTACGTAGTTCATTAAAATAACAGCGAGTTCTATCTGGCTGCGTAAAATTGTACACTTTTCAGTAAAATATAATGACGGGCACTTCTGTCATTACTGACGTTTGTTTCAAAATTATTTTTGCAACATTTTGCAGTAAGTCTTAATTTGCATTGCATTAAGTTTAAATGTTATGTCTTACAATCGTTAATCGACATTTTTATTCACATAGCAATTAAATCTATATTTTTAATTGAAACCTGGAACTAGAAAACAGAACAAAGTCGGTGATTTTTGTGTTAAACCTTTTTTATGTCAGACATACGTGACTACACACATATTGATTTACTCTTACATATACGTATGTAAATTTTAGAATTCACAACATATTTTAATACCTATATTTATTAGTGTATTCAAAGTACACAATTACTGGACTCTGTCCGAATAGAGATTACCATTTATTAAGATAAATTATGTACATTCAAAATAATATTGCTTCATTTTCTTGTCAAAAAACAAAATAAAGAAGTCTCATTTACCAGCAGCAACATCTATATATTATTTCACAATAATGACAACATTTTCAAATTATAGATGGTGAAAGCATAATTGTTTCATATTATATATACTTTATATACGTCTTCAGAATATTCGAGGTTTTTGATTGCACTTATTCACTGTTGAACACTCAGTAGGTACTCTCTAAATTTATTGTCGCTAGTCACTCGCCGCTGGTTTCTATCCCTTATCTGGTGGGGTTAGGTGCGTGTTACTCCAAACCCCCAGAATAAATGTCTATACCAGATTCCAGTGTTTAGTTAACTCAACACTTAAGATGGACGAAATCACAATTTTACTTACGTGTAATGAGGCGCTCTCGGCTTTTGTGGGACATCCATAGGGTAGACAAGATCGAAACACTTACCGAGGGTTAAATCGGTATATTAAAATAAATACAAGGTAAAGTGAACATTATTTAGTAATGTTTGAAATAGTGCAAAATGCTAGGTTAGATACGCGTGACAAAGAGTTAATTGGTTATTAGCGCAATCCCAGAATACCACAGTTAGTGGTGAAATTAGGTCCGTGTTGATCCGCTGGTGAAATGGGAATCGAAATGGGATCGCTTCCTTGTAATCTCTAAAAGTACATAAAAAATGCTTCGTCTCGGTGGCGTTGTAACATTTATATACATTTTTTTGGGCTTCTAGACGTTTCTCGAATCTAATAGTTTATTCTAGACCCTTGTGGTGATTCACAATTTACTGTGAAATGTCCAGAGTGCTGAGAAATCCTCGATTACGTTTAATTCCTTTATATTCTTTCTACAGTCTCGTGATAATACTTACTAAGAATTAAGTGAAAGAAAGGGTAAATATACCAATATAATCTAAGGCCATTATATCAATAGGTAATGTAAAACCATAGACATTTATATGTGCAAAAATGCCACGACATTATTATATTTGTGATGTAGTGTGCAGAATTTTATTATTTTTACCCTCTCATCTATAACGTCATCATGGTTTGAATCCAAATTTATTTATATTTTGATTAAAATTCTTGTAGAGATCAGAATTTCAGTACTTAACTGTTTAAGATAAATGTTTGAATATATTATTTAGTAACATCCTGCGAGCACTGTGACCCATATTCTGGAAAATACTATACTTGGCAAGAGAATGCACGGCCTACCATTCTGCAAAAAACAAATTAATATTTCCCAATATCCGCTAAGAAAACGTAAATTGCTCAGTAATCCATTTGACGTAAATAAATATATCGCAATTCAATAAATCTCAATGGATGAATGAAACCATAATTTAAGTTGTTTAAATTAAAAAAAGAACAATACTCTCGCCACTGATTGAACAAAACTCTAAGGACTAATATTGGCAATGAACAGACATGAGATAATTATAGTGTTTACAAAAATAGTGACATAATAATTTTATATTGGCATAGATTGTTATTCCTATTGCCAAAGAAAGTACGACACAGATAATTATTCATTTATTTATTTCAAATTAGCTATAAGCTAATTAATAAAATTGGCCAATTAAGATTTATTTATTTTTAACTATCTTTTTCTAGATATTTTTTTAAGTCGGATAAAAATTAAAAAAAAAAATAGAGATGCGAACACGGAGCACGTGTCACTTCAATATTCTTACTATTTTCAAACTAAGGTAAACGCTTGTGCTATAAAAATAGGAATAACTTCCTGGTCTGGAGTGAGATTCGAACCCGCGATTCTGAATCTGGAGGCGAGAGTCCTAACCACAAGACCAACAAACTACTCATTTTGAATTTAACTTCTATGCCATTTATAAATATTGTATATATTGCCTGCCCAACATAAATTGACGTGCGGCGAGTTTGGAACTAAAACGCGACCCGCCCGCACCCGTCGGTAACCCCTCGCCATGTCATTCAGTTCATTCTCGTCTTTGAGCGAGAGCTGTGTCATCTTGATTACCAATATACACTGAATTATTATGTCCAAAACATCCAAAACAGTCCAGGTTGGTGCAAGAACAATTGACAATGAAGTATTAAAGTTTTGCGAAGCTGAAAAAGCAAATAATGGACCGATATTACCATTTGACAGTTTGACAGATGGAGCGGCCGCCGTGGAGCACGCTGTTACCCGACCAAATTTCTATTGAAGGCTCTGACACTGGTCACCGAACATTCAGTACATTATGTATTGTGTAATAAATTTACACCCTGTCAACTTCTGTTACGCGATAGCGACACCCTCCATCGCACGCCAAGTTATAGTGGTACGTCTATAGTATTTAAAGAGAAAGAATAGAACAACTTGACATTTAACGTAGCTACAATACCGAATTAATTTTTTTCAATACATTTACAGATTTTCTGATCCTCAGGAAATATAAATCAAACTATCTTGGCTTCTGTCTATGAAGTATTTAAATACAAAGTTATTTATTTTTCCATTATTCGTTTGAACTTGATTAGTGAAATTCAAAATTTAATTGACTAATTAACCCATACAGAAAAATTGAATTAAGTTTTGGCCTTGGAACTGCCTGATCACTTAATTACACGTAACGAGCGATTGTTTGTATAACATTTATTTAGTATTCATTTTTGCATACTCTCAGGATATTTTTTCTAATGTCGTAAATTTGTATACTTGCAACACAAAATATTATAATTTTATAGCACTATTAAAAACCTATTTCTTGATCTCAGTAGGTAGATGTGGCCCGGTACTTTTGAATTAAATAAAAACGTTCGACAAAATATGTGTACATTTATTTATTTCCGAATGACAACGAGATAACAATAAATAAATAAAATTGTAAATTAAAGACTTCAAATCATATACTAGACAAAATGTTGTTGATGTAATATAATTTGATATATCATTCAAAATGTGTGATCGGAGTCTGACTATATTTATTTCATAAGCTAGCCATACACCCGTGAAAAATCACGGAACATGAAATGATTCGCGTCTGTGCTAATCTCTAGTATATTATGTAGTAAATTTTTAACGGTCCACGGAGAGGCGGCGGTAGCAACATGCGTTAAGCGGCAGGTTCGGCAAGCCCTATCTCCGGGCGTTTAATTTGTTTTTTAGCCATTTGCGACTGCTGTAAAACTTGCTCAAATTTTTCTTCAAATAAAATATGCCACGACACTAAAAATACAAATGTAAGATAACAGATGTAATGCTCAACGTGGCTCAAATAATGAATTAAGGTAAAAATAGTGGAAACGTTGCCAAAATATTTGAGAAATGTAATGATTAAGATCATCTTTGAACAAAATACAGAGAACATATCATAGGATCACAAAGTACCTACTGCAACAGATATCTTTAAAAGAAAAAAAAATACAAAATATTCTGTTTGAGTCTTTTTAGGACGTTTTACAACTTTACGAGATTTTTTTCAGAACAAAAATTTGAACAGAATTCTTGTTCTGAAAAATTCAGAACAAAAACAGAAAAAAAAATCATTTTCACAATAAATAATAACTGTAATTATCATAATAATTAGTTATTCAATTTCAAAAATAATATAATAATAGTAGCCTTTATTCAGACATTGATATTTAAGATTTGCTTGTGACAAGTTAGACTGCCACACCATGGCAGTTCCGTCTGTATGCCTATTGGCAAAGGCCTCCTCCAGTTGCCTCCATTCCATCATTCCATCTTTTGCTATTCTGGTCCACGCGCCACCTGCTGTAGCCTTGATCTCATCCACCCATCTTCTAGACGGCCTGCCTCGTTTCCTTTTCTTGTCTCTTATGAACCAATACATTATTGTTTTTGACCATTTCTTTCTTTCCCTGATTGTATGTCCAGTCCATTTCTATTTAAGCCTTCTGATGGATACTTTAACATTCTTCGTTTTTGTTTGTTCTTTGATTATTGAATTTTTTATTCTATCTGCATTTTGGCAAGATTCTAGAATTTCAAAAATACCAAAAATATTAATTATTAAATAATCTTATAATTCATCTATTTCTAACACGTATGACATAATCTTAGAAAACACTCCTTTAATTTCTTTTATATTCTGATAAACCTTTCTACCAAGGCTTCAATAAATCTTTTAATATCTTGACCTCGATTAGATATTTTATTAAGCAATATTATCGATCTTTTTGTACTTATAAGTGACTGGTTACGTTGAGATCGATGTTCTCCGTCTTGTCTTGTTCCTAATCGAGCATTTCTCTCATTGCTTTCCCTTTCAAGTTCCTGCTTAGCAAACATGATCAGATAAAATTTCTGTTGAACCAGCGCCCACAATGAAGAGCAATGTGTTTACTGTGTATTATTTACTTTTATTATGTGTTATTATCATATGCGATTATTATGTGATATTTTAACCACACAAAAAATCCAGTAATAAGTAATTAATTAAGATAAAATATAGAATTCTCACAGAGACGAAGCTTTGTATATGGGAAACGTGTAAATACGTCTTTAGAGGATGGCCACAGGGCTTATGACCTTTATGAGCTGGCTTAAGTGAATACTTTACGCAATGTTCGCCAATTTCATAGTAAGAACAATACACATCATCAAATTTTTGAAGATTATACATATGTTTTGTTATCTGTTTTATTTTAAAATTTTGACGGGACTATGCTAGAGATATCTACGGTCCATCTCATGATACACAGACTTTGCTACTGGTAATTTTACTTTTTTGTTTAAAAGTAGAATATTAAACGATATTCTTTTATATACATATACCTATATGACGGTCTACATACCTATTCACTAGAATACGCTTCAAAATTATTATTTTAATTTTTTCAGCTTCTTTTATAGACAAGTTTATATTTTTAACAATATTTTTATATGTATTTTCTGTGAACACAATTACTGGATTTTGTCAACAGAGGGATAAACATTAATAAGATACATTATAATAAGTATTTATGGGACAATTCTGAACGTAAGAATCATAAATAAAAAATGAAATAATATTAATATCGTTGATATGCTTACGTACACTATTATTTTTTTTTTAAATCATATTTTATTGTACTTACCTACAAAGTTTGACTTAATAATTTAAATTTAAAAATACTCTGAATTTGGTTATAGTCTAATTCTTGATAATAATTCGTCATATTGTTGCTAATTTTATTGTTGGCTGATGAAAATGTTACAAATATTTGGCGTTCTTTGCGATTTTTTTATTTATGGAAAAAATTAAATAAAATTTTCAAAATTTCTGGACAACAAGACTGTTGTGGTGGCTCAGCGTCCACATTCACCGGTCATGCTATATGCGAATTGTTCCTATTTCCGATGATAAAAAAAAGATGAAATATTGCCAATAAAGAGATGATACACACAAAATCGCTGAAGGAGCTAATTGCCATACTGAAAATTGCATTATGAGGGGTGAAGTGAAGGGGATATAATTAATATTAAAGAAAGATTAAAAATATATTTTTTGAGAAAAACGAAAAACGTGTATTTTTTGTCTAAATCTTTTTGAGCCTCGTAAATGTATTTAAATAAATCAATTTATAATTTTCGTTATAAATGATCAAGCGATAAATCAAAATTTCACCAATTTTAGGTTATTTTATTTGATTAGCAATTCATTTTTTTTTTTGTAAAATACGATCATTCAAGATTAATCACAAGGGAAAAGTGGCCTCTATAAATTATTCATTTATGTATTCCGTTTCACTGAGAAATTACTTAACCGATGAATATAAAAACTAAGCCGGCTGTTCTCCAGCATTGTTAATAAACACATTCAAGCCCGGTAGCTCGTAAAATATTTTCTTAAAAAAATGCATTTAAATTTCTATTACCTATCATTTTCGTGCCGCATATTTATACTAGCTGTGCCCGCGCGGCTTCGCCCGCGTACATTTTTAGAACACTGTTTGGATCGTCATAGAACATTCTCCTTCCAGAACTTTCAAGAAATTCGAATGTACAGGAACCTTCTAGACACACCGACACATTCCGCCACTCAGTTTAGAACCTTATAGAACTTTCGGGAATTTTCTAGAACGTTCTCCTTCCGGAATTTTCTAAAGCGGATTTTTCTGGAACCTTCTAGACTTACCGACACAGTCGGCGGGCCCATTCTGGAACAATCTGAAGTATTTGCAGCCTTCCCATAACAAAACAATGTGCTAGAATGCACATTTTCGTCACCCACTCCTACCCACTCTAAGCCACCCCCACCAAACTCGCACATTTTCAATGGGACACCAAGGGCTATCCACCACCGTAACCACCAGGGCGCGGTAGTATTTGGTTGTGAAGAAAACTTGGCGGATAGGGAAACACGTTTCTTTATATATATATATATTGATTACTTGCGTCTGCAGTAAACATTTTGCTTCTCTCATTAAGGGCCCTGCACACATTGGCCCAACCTCGGCAGAGCCAACGTCTCGGCCAACCTCGCAAAATGGCGGACAGCGATTACACATTAGCCAACGTATCGGCCGACCTCGCTTTGGCTAGAGCGACAGGGGCGCACTGGCACTCTTGGGGGCCCTCGGCGAGAACTAGTGAAGAGGCCCCTGCATTTTATGGAGATGTGCAATATCAAAGTTTGCATTTCTTTATAATGTTGAACTATCATGAACTATCATCATTACAGTAACTTGCGTAGATTAGGAAAAATTTATTCGCTTTAATACAAGTAGAATAAAATGATAAAAACCTTGCGAAAATTGGAAAAAGTTTTTTTTACAAGGTTTTTATCGATTTATTTAAGTTTTATTGAAACAAATAAATTTTTCATAATCGATAAAAGTTACTGTAATGATAGTTCAACTTTTTGCAAAAAATAAGTCAGAAATATTGAAAAAAGAGTGCGATCTTTGATACTGCATATCTCCATAACTATTGATATTAGGTCTTGATTGTTTGAACATTTAACATAGGCAGGAATCTATCGGCCATCTTATAATTTTCACATACATTGATTGAGCTACTTAACGTGGGTCAGGGGGCTATGTGCAAGCAATTTCAAATACGTGGCTTCAAAGCCGTAGCTGCTAGTAGGCCTATTTTTTATCTATATCAAAGGTATAAGTTAAATATGTAATTGACAAATACTATGTATACTGGAAATAATCACGCTATTTATTCAAGGATTAATATTAAGCTCTTTAAAACATTAATTTATCCTTTAGTACCTGCACTAAACCATCATTTTTTTCTTAAGTTCATCGATAATGAAAATTAAATTGCCACTTCATCGATAATTAAATTCTTACTTAAATTAATACTTAATTATATTTATAAACAAAAGATTAGACATTAACTCCTGATTCAAAGTTGATCTAAGCCTATTTTTTATTTTGAAAAGATCTGCTCAAAAGTAACAAGGAAGAGTTATTTTCTGGTTTGTGTCTTCTGGCCGATGTTTCGGATCCCATTGCAGGGTCCATCATCAGGGCTGATGTGTATACGGTATAGTACCCCAGAAGACACAAACCAGAAGATTCTGAGTGGCCGTGGAAACCTAAGAACATTCTTAGGGATTGGTTAATATACTATAATAACTTATAAGCTATGTAAAGATTAGTAAAGAGCCCTGATTGAGATAATTCAGAAACAACATAAAAAGCGCACGCTAAACATCTAAAACCTTTTTTCTCACTAAATAGTGAACATAATTCTTTTCTTGCAATTCTAATTTATAATCCTCACTCTTTTCTACATCATGATTCAGCTTTGGCTTATCTTGTTCATTTTTGTCATTTTCATCCCATTCAGTCTTTATGAAAGTCTCATATTGGTCTACAAACTGCTTCAGCTCAATTACTAAATAACTTCTGTCAACTTTAGACAGTTTAGCAATACAACATAGAACTTTGCACGGCAAAATATCAACTTTTGTGATTTCTTGGAATTTTTTGGGGTCCAGCCAGGAACAGTCCATTAAAAGGTGGTACCAAAGAATAAACGGTAACCCGGGATTTATTTCTGAAGCTTTCTATGCTCTTAGCTTCTTAGCTCTTAAAATCTTCTTCCACTGAATATAAAATTGTTGCGAAATTAGCGCTCGATGAAATGGCTATCAGAAAGCACATCGAATATGACGGAGAAAATTATTACGGGTACGTAGATATGGGTACCGATATCAACGATGATGATCTTGCGGTAGCAAAAGATACTTTAGTGTTTTTTTTTGACTGCCATAAATTCGAATTTCAAACTCCCATTAGCATATTTTAAGTGGAAGGAACTAACGGTCAATAGCGTGCATCTTTGATAAATCGATGTTTAGAAAAAGTTCATGCAGCTGGCGTAGAAGTAGTTTCATTAACTTTTAATGGCTGTCCCGTTAACATATCAATGGCAAAAATTCTAGGATGCTCATTTGACTATGATAATTTAAAGCCAACTTTTAAGCATCCATCTACAAAACAAGAAATTGTAATTTCTGTGGACGCATATCATATGTTAAA
This sequence comes from Agrypnia vestita, assembly GCA_016648135.1. NCBI lineage: Eukaryota > Metazoa > Arthropoda > Insecta > Trichoptera > Phryganeidae > Agrypnia > Agrypnia vestita. The sequence continues at coordinate 2,871 of JADDOH010007799.1, read as the reverse complement.
ATTAATAAGAAATTGTTTTGAGAGTAAAAAAGTTATCATAGAAAACGAAAATAATGAAATCAATTGGAATTTTCTGGAAAAGTAAACTCTCTTTAAGAAAAAGAAAACATGCATTTCGGTAACAAATTGCGGCGGCAACATATTGAATGTCATAATCAAAAATTAAATTAAAGTATGCAAGTCGATTATTTAGTAATAATGTTTGACCTCAATGTCCGGCTCAAACTGTCCGGCTCGAGGACCAAAATGTTTCTACCAAATCCGGGCCAGACGAAATATGTTCAATCCTCAGACTAACATTTCTCTTCCCGTGATCGGCTTTGAAAATTACTAAATTCACCGATTCTAAAATTCGCGCGAGTGAATTAAAACAATTTTATAATATAGATCAGGTTTAAAAAAAGACAATTACACAAAAACTGGCTTTATCAAAGAATACACGAGTATCAAAAGACATAGCCACGACGAAGTATTGCGTTGAAAGAGTCAGCCAATTCATCGATAATTTTCCTTTTATACCTGTCACTTCATTTATCTTAAAACAAACATCAGAACTCCCTAGTTACATTTTTTCACGTACTATGTTTTCAAATTTTCTTGATAATAATATATCGAGTACTTGCTCGTTAAAAATAAATAAAACACATTCTTTATTAATTCAAACAAATATTCATATAAAATCAATTCAAATTTATAAGACATTTTTTTTATATAAACACTGCCAAATTGTTAAATGTATATTTTGGTGACGAAACAAATAGTGTAGCGCCATGATTGCTTTAAGAAACCAATTTGTGTTGAAAATAAAGATTAAATTTTTTATTTTTTAGATATAGCCAAAAATTATTATCATGCAAATTATCAACCGTTTTTTTTTTTGATATTTAGATTTTTTGTATTTTATGTATGTAGATTTGTTTTAAAAATAAAATTATGATTGTTTAAAAATAAAAATTAATGAAAAATTATAAATTATAGAAAAATACAAACATTAAAGCCTTTTGTGGCGGTCATAACGTATTTCTTCTAAATAACCCGTTATTCCACTATTATATAATAAATGTATAAACATCACTATTAAAGATAACAAATATTATTGTATAAAATACATTAACGTACTAAATAGCTACGTAAATACTAACATAATAATTTATTTATTTGATGCAGTAGGTAGTCTAGTGGTCACGACGTTTGGTCTGCAGATTTTTGGTTCAAGCCTTGTTTCAGAACGCTAGCAAGTTTTTTCATATCACAGGTACATATTATTTATTTATAATTCAATGATTTATATAACATTTAAATAAATTTCGCATCTACGATTATAATAAGTAATTTCAGCAGTACTTTCTCATTAAAAATAACACCGTTTTTTTTCTATAAAACATTAACATTCATTAAACAAATACAGTTTGACAGAGTACGGCCCTGTTTCATCGTTTACGCCTATTTCTCCCACCGTGCGACCCAAAACAGTGTTTTTTGTATCACTTTTTTTGGCGATGGATTACGTATGCTATTCGACTTTATACGTGTATACATATATATATCTATATTATAAATACGCTGATTTCACTTTGTATACAATAACATTGCCGCGGTTGTCGGTGTGATGTGTGGCGCAGCGGATAACGCGTCTGACTGCGGATCTGAAGATTCTAGGTTCGAATCCTAGCAGGATCGAATTTCTTTTTTACGGTCGAGAATATTTTGTTTTTGAAATTTTAATTACATTTTTATAGAAATACTGAATAAATACTTTATCTTCATTATATCTAAACTACCCGTAATTAAAATTGGAAATTTGCCAGATACAATTAGCAGCGAAGCGGCTGACGTAATAACATATTACCAACAATAATAATAAAATCATTTTCTGCTAGTGGATACATTTTTTACGTATTTTTTTCCTTTTGTACGTAATTTTTTACGTAAATTTATTTAATTTTTTTAACGTATTTTTTTTTCTTTTTTTCCCTAGAAATTTTTACATAATTTTTTCCATTCTCTTTTTTACGCAAAATTTTTTACATAATTTTTTTCTTTTCGTTTTTTGCCGTTTAGTACATTTTTCATATAAATAATAACTAATAAAAACATTGCCGTTTATCTGGAAAGTCTGCCTAGTAATTATTTAAAATATTTTTTATAAATCTAGTCTGTGCAATTATTTTTTAAAACAGTTTTATTCGTGTATCTCAGAATGTACTAAAACGTCACATAAGATTAATTATATATACAGCGACGAAATATTCTTATTATTCATATGTAGTATCTTTTATTCTTATATATGTATTGCTTTGAATTTATTATTATATATGTAGTGCTTTGAACGCAATAGTTTTTAATAGAAATATGTATACTGAGGCAAAACTAGTGGTAAGTAATGGAATTCTGATACCGTCACTGATGAATGGAAGTGAAGCCTGGAGCTGGCAGAAGAGGAACGAAAGTAAATAGAATACAGTGAAGATGGGATCCGTCAGACATAGGTGTGGCAAATCCATTTATGATAGAGTAAAGAATGCAGATATTAGAAATGAATGTAAAGCTAAACTTAGCATGAATAATATAATTAAAAAAGGATCGCTCAGATTATTTGAGCATGTTGAGCGAATGAATGAGGAAAGAATCGTAAGAAAGATATATATGCTATGTATAGAAAGATATTATGTAGATGGCGCCAGAAAGACAGGACCGCGGAATACGTGGCATGACCAGATTAACCAGATACTGAAAGATGGTCCCGTTAGAAGCCTCAACAACCGACGAGCTTGCATGCGAAGATGTATGAATGTGGATGAGGCGAGAGTTGTATGCCAGGACAGAAGAGTATGGCGCTCTATCCTCTCTTCCTACCCCCAAGGGGGAAAC
>JADDOH010007798.1:0-11096 GCA_016648135.1 Agrypnia vestita | reverse complement strand
TTTTCTCACTTGGACCAGCAAATTTCTTACTAGGACCGCAAAAAATATTGATTTTTTTTATTGCATTGCCAGCAATAGATCTTGTTGGATGGACACTGTTAAAATGAAGTTTAAATTTCATCGCGTTTGGTCACAATCTTCAAATATGTGAGAAACCCATAACGCAAATTTTCTCACTTGGACCAGAAAATTTCTTACTAGGACCGCAAAAAATATTGATTTTTTTTATTGCATTGCCAGCAATAGATCTTGTTGGATGGACACTGTTAAAGTGAAGTTTAAATTTCATCGCGTTTGGTCACAATCTTCAAATATGTGACAAACCCATAACGCAAATTATTTCACCTGGACCAGCAAGTTTCTTACTAGAACCGCAAAAAATATTGAATTTTTTTATTGCATTGCCAGCAATGGACCTTGCTGGATGTAAACTGTTAAAATGAACTTTAAATTTCATAGCGTTTCGTCACAATCTTCAATTTTGTAAGAAACACATAACGCTAATTTTCTCACTTTGACCTGCAAATTTCTTACTAGAACCGCATAAAATATTCAACTTTTTTATTGCATTGCCAGCAATGGACCTTGTTGGATGCAAACTGTTAAAATGAAGTTTAAATTTCATAGCGTTTGGTCACAATCTTCAATTTTGTTAGAAACACATAACGCTAATTTTCTCACTTGGTCCAGCAAATTTCTTACTAGTACCGAAAAAAATATTGATTTTTTTTATTGCATTACCAGCAATAGATCTTGCTGGATGGACACTGTTAAAATGAAGTTTAAATTTCATCGCGTTTGGTCACAATCTTCAAATATGTGACAAACACATAACGCAAATTTTCTCACCTGGACCAGCAAGTTTCTTACTATGACCGCAAAAAATATTGAATTTTTTTTATTGTATTGCCAGCAATGGATCTTGCTGGATGCGTACTGTTTAAATGAAGTTTAAATTCATCGCGTTTGGTCACAATCTTCAATTTTGTGAGAAACACATAACGCTAATTTTCTCACTTCGACCCGCAAATTTCTTACTAGTGTGATGAATTTAACCTGCCACCCTATTACAAGAAATAAGAAATAAAATAATAATTATATCGAATATCTCCAAAAGAACTATTTAAGATTAATTTATTACTTGTTTTGTGAGAGTCACGACTGCGCCACTGACGACAGGACGTCGATTCAAAAAAATAATAATATTATTCGTATTGGAGAAAAGTTTCACTATACCCATGGTAGACTCGTAAATAGGTGTTGGCTCGTGATAGGCCTGATTTGAAAACATGATAGAAATTAACCAATGAGATCTTTGGTGGAGGGGGAAGCTTCGAGAAGGAATTTCCGATGAAAAAAGTTTATAAGTAGGGGTTGGAGCGTTAACTCGAGAGTTTTTTGGAGGGTTTTGAACCGATAGGTCACGCTGGTTTCGTTTGTTTCGCGCGTTTTTACGGTATCTGAGATATAATTTCCAAAGCAACTTGTTTCGGTATTTGACAATCAGTTACGAAAGCATCCAAATTCATCGCTGTTATAGTGTCAAAATGATCTCATTATTGGAATAAAAACAGTTAGGATTCTTTTAAATGTATTTATAACCATCGAGAGAATGAAGAAGAGATATGTGCCAAATGGGAAGCTGGAGGAACAAGATTCACACTTATGCAGAGTCTGGAGGAAGGGCCTTCTGAGCTACGGATTCAAGCCACTACAAGATTTCAGGATGAGTACCTTTTTAGTCTATATAATAGTATTGTTAAACTGTTTATAAATGTTCTAAAATTTTTCTAAAGCAAATTTATCTACAGTTAATATCGAAGTAGGCAGTATATTCTTAGGAAAGATACATATTTAATTTCATTAAGCATAATTCAAATCATTTGAAAGAGGATTTAAAATGTAGTCGAATTTGGTTGTTTTGAGATTGCGTCTTTCGACCCCTGGGAGACGTTCAATCATGAGGACAAAAATCCATAATTACGTGCATATTCTCTATATATAAAGAACTGGTTCTAACTAGAGAATTTCAAAAAGTACAGATGGGTCATTCCTCAATGGGTCGACATTACGCTTATACTTGATTGAAGGAAGTAACTTCTAGGTGAGAGCGCTGTAGTTGCGAAATAGTTAATTCCGACTTGTATGAATATGAGAAGAGACAGTGTTTGGCTGAAAGCGGTAACCAATTCATTTTTAGATTCATTATAAATAATGCATTTAGGGTTTAAATAATATGACTCGTCTTGCGATGGCATCGTTCAGTTTTGGTGGTAACAAGCATGGAGTATAAAGACCATGATATACGTCCGACAATGGGTTTATAAGTAAGGCTTTATATTCCTAAAAAGGAAACTGCCCGAAATAACTCATTAGGTATGACGTTTGGTCCGAAGTCTGTGTTGTTGACCCCCGGAATTAGTTCGGCGTGATTTCTGATGGATCAGTTATACTAGAACAAACAAGAGTTATCGCAGGGATGCCTTCAGCATCAGGAGTGCGTGAAGGCAGATAGAATAATCCATATATATTGATTTCGAGTAACAAAATTATGACGATATTTTATATTCATTATAAATAATGCAGTTAGGATTGAAATAACATGACTCGTCTTGCGATGGCATCGTTCAGTTTTGGTGGTAGCAAGCATGGAGTATAAAGACCATGATATACGTCCGACAATGGGTTTATAAGTAAGGCTTTATATTCCTAAAAAGGAAACTGCCCGAAATAACTCATTAGGTATGACGTTTGGTCCGAAGTCTGTGTTGTTGACCCCCGGAATTAGTTCGGCGTGATTTCTGATGGATCAGTTATACTAGAACAAACAAGAGTTATCGTAGGGATGCCTTCAGCATCAGGAGTGCGTGAAGGCAGATAGAATAATCCATATATATTGATTTCGAGTAACAAAATTATGACGATATTTTAGATTCATTATAAATAATGCAGTTAGGATTGAAATAATATGACTATGGAGTGGAAAAAGACAAGAGCCAATCTATTTTAATCCCATTAGACGTAATTCAAATCATTTGAACGCAAGAGAGGGAGCGAATGAAGTGGGTTGATTGTTTTGGGTTTGCCCCGCTTCTTGCCAAGGAGACGTTCAATCATGAGGACAAAAATCCATAATTACGTGCATATTCCCTATATATAAAGAACTAGTTCTAACTAGGGAATTTCAAGAAGTACAGATGGGTCATTCCTCAATGGGGCGAAATTACACCTGTACTTGATTGAAGGAAGAAACTTCTGGGTGAGAGCGCTGTGATTTCGAAATATTTGATTCTGACTTATATGAACGGGAGGGAGAGAAAGTGAATCGGGTTATTAATTATGCGCAACCGATTCAGGATACACCCCTGAATATTGCGATTTCGTTCGGACGTTAAATTTTGCTTCAACGATATTTGAAATAAAGTATTCCCGTTATCTACACGAATTATTTTGCTCAGATAACTCGTTTAATTATTGTATAAATATAGTCACATGGTCATAGGAAGTTGGTGAGGTAGATTTATTCACTACGCTTTGGATATCTATGAATGTATTGACACATGGTTAATATATTCTGTTCACGTGGAATGTTCCATTGGTTAAACATACTTGTCTTCATTCTACGAGGAGGAATTCACATTTTCATTTACCAAGAAATTATCTTTATACTCCACAGAGGATAAATTGCAATAATCAGCTTTAAACTAATAACCAACATTCTTTTAGACGCAAGGACCCCTAAAAAGAATTAGGTGCCACTATTAATATCTTCCAACTTAATCTTTAGACGCAAGTGATCCCTAAAGTTTTGGTATACCTTGGATTTACATTTTCTTCGGAATGCTGACGATTTGTCGAGGCAATGGAACATACTACGTGGCTATATCAAGATTTAGCTTCGGGTTGTTTATCAAGGTAAAGGAAACGCCAGAGAAAATGTATAGAAGGAAGTTTTTCATGGCCATTTTAGGGGCGGGACGATGGGGCCCCTTTAGCGCGGAAACCGAGGATATGTCATTACCCACGGACATCAATCCTCCTTTCCATAGATTCATTTTTAAAAACTTGTTAAATAAATTCCTAACGAGAAAAGTGAAGTACTGTTAGCGACAGACACCACATACTCGGAAGTAGACCTATTTTCAAATTATTAGACTCTCGGTTTGCAGATAAATACAGTTTCTACCAAGATAACCAATCCAGAGGCGAATCACTGAAACAATCTGATTATGTGTTTTTCTCCAAACTATAAATTGTATATAGAAGCAGCCAACAAAAGTAAGCAAATTTAAAAACAAAATGATATGTAAATGTGCTTTTTCTTTCAGATATTTTACGTTTCTGTTATGGTTAGTTATTCCAGTAAATGGAAACTCTAAACAATAAATTTTATACGTATTGTAGTCAAGTCCGAGTTAAAATTATAAGTATATTATTATCTTTGTATGTGTAAATATAGAATTTCCAACACGTTTTCTGAAATATTAGGGTTGCCACGTGCGTCACAATAGAGGGGGAGTTATAGACTAAAGACGATATCACGAGCCAATAACTTCGACGTTTCTATAGTAATTGAGTGAGAGTATAGTGATTTATTTATTTATAAATTAGGAAAAAAAACGACATCATGAGCCATTTAATAGATAATCTAGTATAGAGACATATCCTGGTAAACTAGGATAAAAGCCATTAGGTAGTATTTGCATTTAGAATGAAACTTGCGATAACTTAATAGGATTTTGATATTAATTAAACATCGATAAGAAACATTACGACCGCATCGCGTTCTTACAAAATAATCCTTTCAGTTCATTCAAAACGGATAATTCTAACCTTTTATCTACGTAGAGATACTTATAGGTTATTATCTATTTTATAATGCGTATTTCGGAACAGTACGATCGAGATCAGAAAGAGTATTTTAGTTTACGTATCGGAGTTAGACTTTATATTAGAAGGTTTATTAATTTTGGTTAGATTCAGAAAAAAATTTAGTTGGTAGCTTCGGTTCGGTGAGCCAAGGCACAACCACCTTATACACGGTTAGGTCAGGTTTTTCACAACTTCAGTCAAACCCGAAACCCTTGGTATAACTACGGTGGCTACCAAATTGTGTAGTTTTAGATGTGTACTTTTGTATAATTGGTACGCTTCCTCTTGGTGGTCAGAGATTTAAGCCTTGCCTGGAAGACCACAAAACTCACACATAATGTCGATTTTTTTTTTTGTACGGATTTCTTTTTTTTAATTTTAATAAATTTTCATTAAATAAACCTTACACATATTTTTTTAAAATTGAATTTAGATTTCGGTAGAAAAAATCTCGTTTACGACGAAAACGGTGGACTCGTACTTTGTATTAAATGGCCGTCTAATCAAAATATAATATTTCGGTTTCTGTATATTTAAAAACATCAAAAGCTTCTGAAACACCGACACGTAAGAATCAGGTGAGGTAATTTTATTCCCGAAATGTTGACTTGTGATTAATAATTTTAATAAAGTGATATTGAAAAGGGTATTAATTAGTAGGACATGAACATTTTGCCTGAGATACCAAAGTATAATTGATCGTTGTTTTAAAGAAATATTTACTAAAGTGATAAATGATAAAATAATAAAATAGTCACGTTTGTAATTAAAGTAGGACTTTTACGGTGTTTTTTTTACACGGTAGGCTTAATAAAAACCTCAATTACGGCATGAAATTTAAGTATAAGTGTGCTTTTAACAACTATAATATTTCTAAAATCTTTATAATGTTTCGGGAAAGAAATATATTGCTTCACTTAATCAATGGTTTCGTTTAATACGTTGTGTATCAAACATAATAATATCTTTATCTATCCGTCCAACTGTACATCTATCTGTCTGTCCGCAGATAGTGTAACTTTCGAATTCACGGCTAAAAAAACAAATTAAACAGCCGGAGACGGAGCTTGAACTCCGGCCACCAAACCCGAATCAGCCGCGTTACGCATGTTGCTACACGCCTCTCCGTGAGCGCCAAAAAGATGCTATAAATATATACTAGGACTTAGCAAAGACGCGAAGCAATGTTCGTCATTTTTGATGGGTCGCAGCTAGTATATACGTCGCAGGCAAATTCTGTTATTCGCCGTATACAAACCGTCGTCAGTTTACAAAGATAAATACGTTTTAAAAAATGCCTTATGCCGAACGTAAAATGTCGATATTTTCTGATATGCTTCAAGGCATTAATGTACAGCCGTTTACAAATTGCCGCGGCATTTTCTTTGAATGAGTACCATATTTAACAGCGCGTGGCGTTGCATATAAAAACAATATATATGGCAGTCAGCAGTGCAAATGGGGAAGAAAAAAATATTAAAAACATGTCAAATATCAACGTGTCAGATGTTACAAGTAGTGATGTTAGGTTAAATTAATTACTTAACTTATAAAATAAATGATTAAAAAGCCTGTTTTCTTTTTTATCGTGGTCACCCTAATACAACAACCAAGTTGACATTGATACAATTGAGTCATCAATAATTTGCCCTCGGCAATTTGTATAACTGGTTACGTTTATAAACTGAGGACGCCGTTTGTATACGGGCAAATAATAGAATTTGTCTGCGACATGTATAGTAAATTTCATTACTTTTTTGTCATACATACTGCAGAAAATATTTTTTCGTAACGATTTTCGTCTCGATCGCCTCCAAATCAGTGTGTAACCAAACACGTTGGCTGTGCTGTATTAGATTAATGTGAAAATTAAATTCAGTCACAGAAGGTGGGGACCAGCGCCCTCTATCTGCCAATAGACACGCTTCATCTGCCTGAGCGATGATTGAATGAACGCGTCACCAACGTGACTGAAGCTTTAACTCTTAAGTGACGGAAATATAAAAAACACTACAAAAATATGAAGGACCGTCACCACCCCACAGTCAAGAAAAATCGGACGATTTTCATAATTAATATTAAGGTAATTGTAATGTATTTTTGATTTAATAATTGATAAGATTTTGAATCAAAAGATAAACACGTATTGAGACATAAAGGAGAAAATATTGTATCACATCTTATAAGCAAGGATCCAGGCTGCCGAGGTGAGTTTTCCAAGGGGAGTAGTGGGAATGCACTTCTCACTCTGTCCATCACATTTGATGGACAAAGTGAGAAATGCACATACTCAGCATGGAGTCTCTACTCCTACACATAGAAAAATCACAAATGAGGTGGCTTGGACGTGTGCTTAGAAAGACAGAGGAACGAATACCAAGGAGAATGGTAACCTAGGAAAGGAAGACGGCCGGTGGGTCGCCCCAGATTAAGCTGGGAGAAGCAATAGAAAAATGTGTATGAAAACAGAATGAGTCTAGACTGGTTGACTCGTGCAGAAGCAGCGCAAGACAGGAAAACATGGAAACACCTTGTCGTCTTTGGACCTCCGATCCTACTAGGACAAGGGGATGAAGATGATGATTATGACATCTTATACAGTTAGGTGGCAGAAATGTTTGAAACATAGTTGTGAAAAATTAAATACCATATTTGATAATTAAGGAGAATAAAAGTGGGAAGACTTCAGTGGCTGGTTCATATGGAGAAAATTTTCGAGCATCAAGCACCAAAGTCTCTGCTGAACTCAAGGCGAATAGGGCAAAGGAGCCTAGGAAGGCCGAAATTAAGATGGAATGACAACGTCCTCAAAGACATTTCTGCCTTGGAGCTTCGGAACTGGAGAGAGCTGGCACTAAACCGTGATGAGCGGAGGAAGACTCTTGAGGAGGCCACGACCCACCAGCGATTTTTGTGCCAAGAGTGATGATGATGATGATTAAGATAAAGAATATTAAAGATTTATGAGGTATAAAGTGAAGGGGTTCTAAGTTCAACGATATTGTAGCACTTAACGCGCAACAGCCTTCGGCATTCGAAAACGAATAGTGCGAACTTAACATAAAGCAAGATGTATCAAATGCCCGAAAGAATATCAAATACGTATATTACAATTCAGATTTTTAATTAAACCTATGTCATGAAGAATATATCCAGATTAACATTATTGAACATCATTTTAGTTTACTTTTGTCGTTAATAATTTAATACATCTTAATTATGTGACGTTTGTCTGAGTGCGTATATATTTGTGTTGTCACGTGGCAAAAGCGCACGTTTTTAGAACAAATACGCAATGGTACAATACCTTTTTCAAGATATTTTTTTATATATGCTCTGAGAACACCATTACTCGATTTGTCCATGGCGTGATTATTATTTAACTATTATTTAATTATTATTTAACTATTATTTAATTATTATTTAATTAATTTGCTTAATTCCATACACGTTTCTCACATAAATAGCTTCGTACCTGTGAGATTTCTATATTGTATCTTAATTGTGAAATACCCTGCCGTCGAATATTTTTATATGTGAGTTCGAATCGCAAAAAATCAAGACATTCTGGTGTATTATTTTGAAACCAGGAATTACCGAAAGAAGAATCCTTGACCGGCAGGACAAGGATATCACAATAATCATTCGATGTATAGGATGCCTGATAAAAAATCATTTTATCTCGAAAAGTAAACGATGCAATTGGAAGTTAATGGTGGTATGTGGACAATTGTAATTCTTTAAATTATATTAGCTTCGGATGCCTAACCTTCGCGACCCACGTAACAGGGAGGACAAGCGACATGAATTGGCGCACTCAATCAACTTCTGAACGCCGTGGTCTGTAAGTCGTTTGTCCGATCAGGACGAAATCGTGCTTATTTTTATCCTTTGATCTTTTTTATTTATTTATTTATCTTCATCTTGTTACATGACATAGGAGATGGAGCAGCTCATCTCACTAGGAAGAACCTGCCGAGATGAGCAGCTGAATAATATAGAGAACAAAAAATCATAAAGATATACAACAAAATACTATATAACTATAAGATTAATTTATTTATTTATTAATTGAGTATATAAATATAAAATCTGGATAATAAGAATAGTATATATTATATAATATAAAAGCAATAGTGAAAGTAAAGTAATATATATATATAAAAATCATATGCATGGATAGTAACAAAATGTATATATGTGTATATTAAATAGTTATAAGAAATGAAGTTTAATGAGCAATACATTATGACCTGTTTTCGGCAGTTGGGTAATTGTGCAAATGCCGGTGACAATAATGTCTTCTCGAATAGTTTTGCGTAATTTTAATTTTATCAGAAGAAAAACAATATTTCCTTGATTTATAACGATTTTGTGTCGTACGATTTTTTTACGTCATTCAAGTAACATAGTTTTGCACTCAGCGATGCGAGGGTTAACACGATAAAAAGCGAACATGCCCCCTGGTGGCCCCTATCGATTTTCAGGCGCGTCCGTTCTAGTTAGTTTTCTGTGACACCCCGGGGGATGCGCCACTGAAGAAAAGCGCGGAAAATGTGAAAGATTGATAAAATAAAATCCTTATGAGTTCGATGCACCGCAATTATTCCTGATTCCCAATTTTAAAATGTGATTAATTTGTATATTTTCGGTGTCGGTAGTCTGTTTATGTTAAAAATATTTATTTTTTGTTAAATTTTTCGGGAACGAATTAACAAATTGTAGTTCTGTAAAAATAAAAATGAAAAAAAAAATTCTGACCATTTCGTCACCATCCTAAAAGATATTAAAATAAGGAAGGACGATATTATGGTGAGTTTTGATGTGGAATCTCTATACACAAATGTACCAGTCAACGAGAGCTTATATACTACTCACCAACTAATAATAAAAAACAACATCTCTGAGAAATATACCGAGCCTCTAAAACACTGCCTGACACAAAATTATTTCCTGTGGAGAGGCGACTACTATATTCAAAAAGAAGAAGTAGCAATGGGATCACCAATAGCTCCAATAGTTGCCAACTCATTCATGGAACACTTTGAAGAAAAGGCACTAAGAACTGCCGCTCACCCACCTTCAATCTGGCTAAGATATGTGGATGACACGTTCTGTATTTACCCACACCCGTTCAAGTGCAACGAAGAGAGGATGACAGTCTGGGACACACTGTATACAGAAAACCGACACACACAAACAGGTACCTACACAAAACCTCGCATCACCATCCGCATATTATACGGACCAGGAACTTTTTCGGAAATTGCAGGTATTGGATCTGAGAAAAATACTTAATCCTATATTGGCGTAGCCGTTATAATCTCGAAGATTGGAATGCGGCTCACTTCGTCAAATTTACTAAAATCAGAACTTTGAGGGGACGGGCATCTGACTCTGATGGGAAAACCTTCACCACGAAGTGCTCCAACCAAAAGAAGACCGAGTATGTTAGCTGGAGGTACCTACAAGCTCTTCAATTCAATGACTGACGAACCAGTGCACAGAGCAGAGAGGAAAAAAGGGATTTCATTGAGACAGTCAACTAAGGCCCGGTTGTTTCAAGTTGGATCAAAGTAAGCATTCGTTTAAAGCATAGATTTTTGCATTCTCCACCAATCAGGCGATCCGTTTTCGTAAATATCTATGCTTCAAACGAACGCTTAATTTAATCCAACTTGAAACAACTGGCCCTAAGGCATTAACACCATGGTGATATTTTGGATGTTAAAGTAAAGGCAGCAATATCCAAGTGATTTAAAAAGAACGTTTTGAATGCAGTCACCGAGAATTACTAATTTAAAACATGCCGAATTTTAGATTTTGTAGATCTATCTCTTCCAAAATCAATAAATTCAGAACATTATAAATTAGTTATCTTCGATTACTGCATTCAAATTTCTTCGGATATTGCTGCCTTTACTCTTACACCCTACATATGATGAACATTATTCATTAGACCATTAAAATGAAACATGATCTGTCAACAGATACATACATACATAATGTTATACATACATAATATTGACATTCTCTAATTTTTTTCCTCGTTTTGCACAGCGCTGATGGCGGATCGCTGGAGGTCCATCAATTTAATTATTTGTTTTATTATTATTCTATATAAATGCTTTCCCTTGCAGGTGGCCAAAAATGACCGCTGCACGATCACATTTAGCAAATACCTAATCAGATATTTACGTATCTTATCGTTTCAGCGCAACACA
>JADDOH010007797.1:0-91240 GCA_016648135.1 Agrypnia vestita | reverse complement strand
AGTACTACAATTACTTCACTTCAAGTAGTTTTTACTACAATTGTAGTGTACACTTTGTAGTCTTCAAATTGGTGAACGTGTGTGTGTTGTAGTCTTCATTTTGAAATGTGGTTTTTCCCTTTGCTACTCTGCGGTTGTTGAGGTTTTTAAGAGGGCCATCCTCCAATACTCGTTAGTATCTGATCGTGCCAGGTATTTCGCGGATGTCCTTTATTCCTATTGCCTTCAACACTCACCCCGTGTATTTTCTTTCCTCGCTCATACGTTCTACATGAACAAAACATCTTAGTACTCCTTTCTTTATTCTATCTACCACACTGCAGCCAGCGTTACATTCATTTCTAATTTGTTCATTCCTCACTCTATCAACCAAAGATTTTCCACACAAGCGCCTCGGGGACTGCATTCAGTCTACTTTCATTCCTTTTTGCCGATTACAAGCTTCACTTCCGCACATCAGAGTTGGCACTAGAACGCTATCATGTATCGCTAGTCTCGCTCCTTTTGACAGATTCTTATTGGCCATATAGAGAAAAGATTTATATTACCTCATCCCCTATATCCAGTCTTGTCACGGCTGGTCCCATTTCCTTAACGACCCCAGAGAAGGAGCGTCCCAATGTGACATCCTGGAAGAACCCGCATTTATATAATCCACAGGAGTATCTTCACTTTCTGTAAGTGTTTGTCGCTTTTTTCATTTAAATTCACCCACAACCTCGTTGCTACCACTTTCAATCAATCATTACAGTTGCTTAATTCAATCCAATTCAATTTATTTATCATTTGTAATGATAGTTTAACTTTTTGCAAATATAATATTGAAAAAAAAACGCAAACTTTGATAATGCATATCTCGATAACTATTGATATGGTTGGTTGAACATTTTAGACTCGTAACATAGGCAGGAATCTACCGGCCAAGTTCCTGCTGCTAGCTCTGGTACACCCTGTACATGTGCGCCGGAAAGACCGGGAGTTAGAGCTCTTTCCATTTAAGAAAGACAATCAAATTAGTATGTGTAAGCCATGTGTAAGGCGCACGTTGTTTCCTTGTGTCGGTGTTTGAGTATAAACACCGACACAATGAAACAAAGTATGCGTCATATGCGCGGCTTACACATACTAATTTAATTGTCTCTCTTAAATTAAACAACTCTACCACATATTTATAAAGAACGTATTCATCAGTGATAATAAAAATATATAAGTTATCTTGGAATATCGCAACAAGACAGTTTGTTTTGTCCGTATAGTACTGACCATCGAGTTTACGACTGCGGTCTTTGTAAAAATATTGTGGTATATGTATTTCGAAAATTAAATGAGACAAATGCTATACGTCAAACTCTAAAATATTAAAAGTCATAAAAGATCAAATGTATACAAAGTATTTATTAATAAGTAAAATATCATTAATGAATATTGAATTGTTGTCAAAATGACGGCACCGGTTTTCTAGTAACAAGTTGCCTTATGACTTTGAAATTTACTCCGCCAGAATAGAAAACATACCTGGTTATGTCCTTTGGTCATCTCTCTCAGTCTCCGAGCCCGGCCTCTCAGCACAGCGCGATCCTCAGGCTGCACGGAGAAAGCCTTCACGCTGACTACTACATCCGTGGGACGCCTCACCACCGCCCCGCCGCTGTCCTCCACCACCACGGCGCTGCCCTGAGACGGGACAAAAACAGCGTTACAAAATATGTTGTGTCCAATCATAGGTAGAAATACTTGGTGTGTCTCACTAATTCCATAGAACCCTAGTCTAAAAGTATTTTTGAAAATAATGTTAAAGCTCACGTCTCGCAAGGAATGCAGTGCCCTATGGTGGGGCACAGCCACGATCCTGGAGCCCCAGTAGCACCCCACGGACATGCCGACCGCCGAGCCGCAGACCACGCCGCACACAAATATCAATGCGGTCCTTCTCCATACTGAAAATAAACATAATTATAACAATATGATAAATTGTTTTATTTTTCATAAAACACACATTTTTAACTGTTACTGGTTGCGGATATTTTATACGAACCGTATGGTTTTTCGAGAAAAGATTCTCGACGTTTCGTTAAATGCTTATTCAACATCATCAGGAGGACGACCTTTACCCGTTGAGGTAGAAGGCGAACTGACGACCTCTGTCGTAGAAGTGAACACTCCACAACAAAGTGCATATAATTTACGCCCTCGGTTAATCCGTCCACCCTCCTGATGACGTTGAATAAGAATTCAACGAAACGTCGAGAATCGTTTCTCGGAAAAACATATCCGCAACCAGTTACAGTTAAATATGTCTAACGGTCGTAATAACAACCTTAACTCTTTAACACACATTTTATTGTGAAGTTTAACAAGTTGCAAGACATAATTTTAATTTAATTTATTTATACTAATATTTTGGACACAGAAACAGAGTAAGTATAAAATTTAATAAAAAAAAGTCCCCAGGCAGCAAATGCATGGTGGTGTAAGAGGACGTCAAACAGTATAGATGATTAATAACTAACACAGAAAACCTATACATTATAACACTTATAACAACTTTTAATTATAGATAACCTCATTGATTTATAAACGTGGAACTTCAGTAAAAGGGTTCAAAAATGATCTGTTCATAAGTCTCTCACCTATTTAAAGCGCTAATTATATTTTCTCAATAGATGGAATTTTTGTATTCTTGTTACATTTGACTTTTTCTACACAACATTTTTTAATTGTGCCCATATTTCAGTTGATTTAATATTTTCATTTTATTATTAATTTATTTTAAATACAAAAATAAATTAATAAATAAAATTTGCAAAACGGATACTCAATAATGTCACAAAACTAGAGGTGAAAAACTAAACAGTAATGGGAGATTCTGCGGTAATGTGCGCGGGCGTGACTCACATCTGTCCTTCAAGAGAGCCTTGACTGCCTCCAGCAGCTCTATGGGGGAGGGCATATCTCGAATGCCCGTGGCCTCCCAGGCTAGCTGAGCGGTCTCCGCGGCCCGGGAGCTGACCTCGCGGGCGCGGTCTGCCGCGCGGGCCAGTGCCTCCTGCAGCGCTGGGCTGTTCCATGTCTAAAAATGGAAACATTTCATAGTAATATTATATATTGTTATATTGGAAAATATTACAAACTTTGTCCAAGCCACATGATTAATGTGGTTTATTAAATTTTTTAATTATGTCCAGTCAAAAGGTTACAGTTATAAACATTAATAATTCTCGGCGTTTACAGTGCTGCGCGTGTATGATTGGGCCAACCGTTGTCTCAAGGTCCGCCTTAGCGTACAGTTGACTTTTTGCCTTGCAAATCATCATAACAATCAACAGTCATTATGACACCCAGTTCACCACCAACGAGTCCAACATATCTGGACACCACAACTGGCGCATATGGATATTATAATAATAAAAAAATCTTCATTTCTATTTTCACAATGGAGTATGTTTAAATGAAAAATCGGTTCTGATTTTGAGAAAATGCTACGAGATTTCATAAAATTATTTAATTTAAACATGAATCAAACATGGTGGTGTGTACAAAACATAAAGCAAACTGGCCGCTGCTTCATCACTAAATCGTAAACTATTTGGTTTTATAACTCAATCTCTTGACAAGGGCGACATTCCATAATAAACAATCATTTCACAGTTGTCACTTGCCACATTTAGAACAGATGGGATTATTGACTGGCAGGCTAATAATTTCATTTACACTCTATTCTTGAAGTAAATGGCTGGTATAAAGTGATGAATGTCATGTTTAATAAAAATATGTAAATTTGTTTCCCAGAATTGTATAATCCAAAAACCAGGGCATACACAAATATTAGTAAAAAGTTTGGAATTGCTAACTTTACGTTGACCATACAGACCAATTTACTGACGTATTTGGGCGCAGTGCGTTTGAGTCAGTTAGGAAATGGCCAAATTTACAGTGGGGGTTTGCGATTCTAATGGTGATTAGATGGCAGTGGCGTGCAGCGCATACAAGCAAAAAAGCTGTGCATTAGTAAAGATTCTGAGAAACAAATATTAATTAAATAATCCTTATCTTAAGAAAAAGTTGATTTAAAATTCTAGCCGTAATTCGTCCTACGGCTAGAAGTTTTATTTCTGACGTTTCCATTTAACGTGACGTATCTGTTTTTTTCGATTTAAAATTCTAGCCGTAATTCGTCCCTACGGCTAGAAGTTTTATTTCCGACTTTTCTGCGCTTAACTTCATGTCAATTCTTCATTTATTTCGCCTACCAATTTGTTCCACAGATATAGTCAAGTCGAGAAAAAAAAAGTGTATTTTTAATGCTGCGAGTTTTGTGTAGTAGCGTCCTTCTTCGAAAGGTCCTATGCCAGGCGCACGTCATGCAGAAATGTTATTTTTTACAAATTCCACCCAAAACTTTCGGTGTAAATTTTATGTCTTTTCTGTGGTAAATGTAAATACGAATACGACAAATATCATCTGTCATCTGTCATCATAATGATATCATAAAATGTTTGATTTATTTTTGTGAAAAGAAACGTATATCTGAAATTAGTATTGTTCCCGACATAATTATATATAAATCGTCTTCGAAATATATTGGAATTTTTCGCCGTATCAGCTATACCAATATAAATTATTTATTTATTTAGGAAATATTGTTTACAATACTTCTTTTATAGTGAAGTTTTTTTTGTGGATTGAAGCTACTCAAAATAGTTCATTATATATAGTTAATTTTTTTTTTAAATGTATATACCCTTACAGGTATATGCGTATATATATATATATATATATATATTTCTAATATAGGTATATAGTCGGTCACAGCATAACCTAAGTTTATACCCACTGCACGCCACTGTTAAATGGTAAACCTTTTGTTTATGACATCAAAAAATTACTAAATTTTTTTTGTTTACTCTTATTGACATGAAAAAATATTTTTGTCGCCACAGTTTTACATTAAACGGGATACACTGCATAAGAAAATGTGAATAGTGCAAATCACAAATTATTGATAGTTTATTGATGGAATTGGTAAAAATCAAAAAAATTATAATTTTTATTAATTTAATTCTGAAGTAGTCATTTTTTTATATGAAATACTTTTTTAGTTTGATTCGTTAAAGAGGAAAATGAAAGATAAAGTTATTTTACCTCCAATATGAGCTGATGAATACGAGCTGCATGTTCCCTGGTGCTCTCCGCACACGCTGCCACGTGTACCTGCAGATATAATATTATTGGATTGTTTATTTTAATAAAAAGATATTACCATAATCCTGATGTTGCCAGATTGAAAACATCGCAATATCTCACAATATATTTTATTCCAAAAATTATATTCTACCTAATTTATGAATAAGTTGTGATATCAGTCAATGATAACCAGATCGAAATTTATTTTCTGACGAATTAAAGCAGCTAAAAAGCTTATTTCATAATTTTTTTATTACCCAATGTCATTTGAACCACCTACCTACAGGATATTAGGATGGAACTAGTGTAGGTACCTTGCATAAAATGCAACATAACATTATATTAAAAAATACACGCAAAACAAAAGTTGTCCCTGCTGGCAGAAAGCGTAACCTTGTACAGTCCTCGCCAGGGAGAGGTTTTTGATAAGGAAAGTCGACATGTATCCCGACCTAATTTAAAACGAAACACTACAATATTGAATTTGAGAACCTGGATGACTTCGAAGCGTTCCTGGGCGCGGAAGACCAGCTCATCAAAACCCGGGGCCATCTGAGCGGCGCAGGAATCACCCTGAAAATTAACCACCAGTCACTTATTACCGCACTCAATACACTCTCCGTAGTCCACCTTCCCATTCATCGGATCGTGATCCAAATATTTGGCGGGCCCGACCGAAATAGCCGGTGCATCTGAAAACTCACGAACTGTGAACTCATTCTTTCAATGTACCCAAATATGAGGCAATCTTCGTGTTGCACAATCAATTAAGTAACCATTTCTCTCGCTTCGTACTGAATGGAGACGATTAAGAAAGAAAGGTATATCGAAGAAAATACATTTTTAGAAATGAAAAAATAGCGCTGAAACATTTTGAATGAAACTTTCGAATTTATTGTAAAAATTATACCAAAATATAACCTCACAGCGACGATCAGTCCATCGCGATCAGCTGTTAACGAACGGCTGTATTCACCATCGAACCGAGTTTAAATGTTCACACAAAAATGACCCTTATAACAGTTTATTTATTTTGAGTACATATTTATGATGAATTTGAATAAAAAATAATGATTTTAGTTATTGAAGGGTATATTAAATATACCCAAGGATTATGATAGAGGTAATAATGCAATTTAAAAGTCGGTATGCGCGTATGTCAGGTTGCATGACCCATTGTTAAGCCGGCTCTACACTACTAGCGAAGTCGGCCGAAGTCCGAAGTATGTGTCTACACACTGTGAAGAACTCAGTTGCCCGATAGAATAGAGCCATGTATTCACTAGGGGACAAATCGCAAAACATTCTGCGCGGCATGTCGCATCAACATCTACGCTCATGTTTCGGGGACAATGACGCGGTCATTTGACGTGTACACACCGGGACTGCATATCTTGTCGCGGAAATGTCACCCGATGAGGTTATGATGACAGCTACGGTATCTCATTTGGCGAAAACGGGGTTCCGCGCAATTCGAAATGTTTTTTTGGGTCGCAATTACAAATTAACGAGGTTTTACTGTAGTAAATTGAATATTATTAAAAACAAGGTCCTTTTTGCAAATAATTATTGTTTTCCACACGTCGCGGGAATGTCGCCCTATGAGGTTATGATGACAGCTGCGGATCTGTGTATGTTAATGAGTTTATCGAAACGTAAGAGGAGAAAAAAGAGGAGAATGCGAAATTATTTACTGCAAAGAGAAAGAAGGACGGACATTCTATGCGATCTTCGATCGATACAGCTCGATGAGTTCAAGAACAATTTCGTTTCCCCACATTGTCATCTTGACAGATACAGCGCATGCGTATTCACTTGTAAACATACCACGTGGTACTGACGCTCCGCGTAATGTTGCAGTGAGCTCGCTCGGGTACCGTGCGCATAGCAACGTTGCCACGGCACGTAGAAATGTCGCGCTTTGTTGTGTGCGACGTCGCAGAACAGTGCACGACGTTGCAACGTCACGTAGACTCTATGCCGCGAGTGCTGTTGAAGGACAATTTGTCCCCTAGTGAATACATGGCTTAGAACTTCGGGTCACTTCGAATCCTTTGACACGGCGCAAAAACCGACAACTTTCGGAAGTCGTCCGAGGCGAGTCGAAGTTGCACGAAGCGATCAGAAGTACCCCTCTACACTATCGTATTCTTTGACGGCTACCAACCTACCTTTTGTAGGTGGCAGAAAAAACTGCATTAAAATAGGATGCGGGAGAAGCTGGCATCTCAATATGGTTTGCTTATAAATCAACTTTCGGCGTCAGTATGCGAATCTGAAATTACCATAAATATTTCTAAGGGCCGGTTGTTTCAAGTTGTATTAAAGTATAGTCCGTCCAACTTATCTGGAGAATAAAGGAGGGCGTCCCAATCGTTGTGGTACTGCCCATAGTCTAAAAATTATCTCATTTGTAGGGAATTTTATGCAAATTCGTTTTTTCTTAAACAAGTTATTAAGCAGTATACGACTCGATAAAAAACAAAAAATGTAAACTAACGTACAAATAAATTTATCAAAATATACATTCGTAAAATACACAACATCACAAAATGGCGTTTTTTCAAAATCAAAGAAAAATACAATTTTCAGGAAAAAAAAACAAACAATAATAATTCTTTTAGGCCGGCGCCACATTACGCAGATCTTCCGCTGCGTTTTTTTCCGTTGCGCCAAATCGGCAAAGCAAATAGATCGACCGATCATCCGCGTAGTGTGTTTAATAAGCGCATATTGTATGGAAAGAAATGTAGCGATGTTCCACGACAGAAGAGACGCGGCGGAAGATCTGCGCAGTGTGACGCCGGTTTTATTCGGTGTCTCATGCCTAATGATCATGACCACCATGTTTAACTCAGTAACACCTAAGGATATCAATCGGTTTAGGGCCGTTGTATCAACTTGGTTTATAATCTTTCGTTCAAAGCATAGATATTTTGCATTTTCCACCGATCAAACAACTCGCTCTCGTAAAAATCTATGCTTTAAATGAACTATTGCTATAAAGTAAGTTGATGCAACCAGTCTTTAATGTGCATAAATAAAAAAGTTTATTTTTGAAAAAAGATGTTTATACAAATGAACTCGTTAATGAATTATGTAATAAAAAGTATAAATAATAAAAATTCTATGTAAAGTTATCGAATAAAATATGTTCTAAAACTTTTCCCATCTTACGGCATCTAATTCAATTTTTCCACTTATCCTTGTTCTTTTTTTTCCGGGTGTAGATATTTTAATACCCATTTCCACGGCCACTTTACCTTCTTTAAATATTTTGTAAATTGCCGATTCAGAAATACCTGAAGAAATTGTATAATAGTAAAATAAAAAACTAAGTATGGGAAAATCATTTTAACTGCATGGCAGCACTAACCTGAAGTGGCGGCAATAAGTCTATGAACAAAATCAAACGGTATAATTGGGGCTTTTAGACGTTGTTCCTCTTCAAAAAACGTGTGCATTTTCAAGATTATTTCCCGAACACCGCTTTTAATGGTTTTTGGCATGGTGACAATCTAAAATTTTCTTAAAAAACTATCGAAACAGTCGTGAACCCCTCTGTAAACAAAGTCTGTCAAAGGTCTGTCAGCTGTAGATAATCCAATATGGCGTCGTTAGTTCCAAATTTGGCCATTCTTCAGATAAGTTAGACGGACTATAAGCGTTCTTTTAAAGCATAGATTTTTACGTTCTCCACCAATCAGACGTTCCGTTTTCGTAAAAATCTATGCTTTAATCGACCGCTTACTTTGATCGAACTTGAGACAACCGGGCCTAAGGTGTCTTTTTTCACTTTTTTCGACCGCCGAGGAAGAGTCACACTCTATTCAGAAAATATGACCCAGGGCACGTTAATGTTACCACATTACTTACCACGAGATCATCTCTCTCTCTCTCCCCCCGATGGCGCTACAGTCCAAATTGAGCCATGACTTCCCGCAACGTTTGCCTTTGACTCTCCCTGTCCTCCAATTAGCCACCTGGAGTACTGCATCCCTTCTCACTTCATCCTCCCATCTCAATCTAGTCCAAGGCTGCCCAACCCCAGGCCCGCGGGCCACAATGTGGCCCGCAAACGTATTATAAATGGCCCGCGTGAGTTTTAAAATTTCCGCCAAGTTGAAAAAGTCACGTCTTCGGAAGAATTTCTGGAAATTTGTGTCAAAAGAAGACTTTCCCGCAATAACTGACCTGATCTTTCAATTATCAAGTAGTTTCGGATCAACATATGTTTGTGAAAATACGTTTTCAAATCTTAATTATATAAAATATAATTACCGCACATCTCTACCTGTGCAACATATTTCTGATTTGTTGTTACTGTCAACATCTGATCTGACGCCTAACATAGAATTATTAAAATAGAAACAATTTCATAAATCACCTTAATTGTACCAATTATTTAGATTCAGATTTTTTGATATTTGTTTCTTTATTTGGCAGAAGATGCTATTTATTTTATTATTTTAATAAACAACAATATCATAATATTGCATTTCTTTTGTTGCACAATACCTTAATAATAAAGGCTTAATTTAAATTGTCAACAAAAGTAATAAAAATAGGAACCATCAGTGGTCAGAGGCCCGCCAGTGAGTTTTGAATCATCAATTTTGCCCGACTGTTAAAAAGGTTGAGGTTAAAAGGGTTCCCGCTCTTCTCCCTCTACCTGGGTCCGGGCATTGACCTTTTAGGGATGTGCGAGGACCTGAGGAGCTTCATATGGATTGACATGCTAGAGGCCTGATATACATTGTACAGTTCATTGTTGTGGCAAATGCGCTACCGATTCCTTTTCTTTGCCGGTCCGCATCAGCCATCGTCACCGCCAGTGTTAATGCCTCACACCCATATGCCGGTACAGTTCTAACAATAATCTTGTATATATGGTTACTTTATTATTTGATGTGTAACATCTTTCCCGTAATCTGTGGCAGTGATTTCGTGAAAAGGGACAGAAATACGTAACAGGAAAAAAGACGCGCGCAATTTCATTTAACCAATGAGCGCGCGCGGGGCATGCACGATGGACAAAAATTATCGTTTGTAAACAAATTAATGTCCAGCAAGTGCCATCACAGCAAAGACGAACACTACTAGCCAATGCTTCTAATTTTGTATATATGTTGCGAGACTGGTGTCAAGCGTGTAACTTTGATATATTTTGGCTTAAATCCTCGAAACCATCCAGTAAATACTTTTCTTTAACATTAACGTTGTTAATGATTTACATTCTCAAATTGTATGCAATTTATGTAATTATTTTTTATTCAAAGTTTTCATACAATATGTACGGCGGCACAGTATGAAAATAAATAAAAACATATAATTGACCAAACACATTTCTAAACAAAATGCGTATGTAGATATACGGTACCTACTTACTGCGGCAAAATTCAATAATAAATAAATTCACATACATTTTCTTTACTTGTATTTACTAATTAATAAAATATAGTTATTAACTTTTTAAAATTTTGTTTAAATGCTTTGCTTGCATTTAAAGAAATGCTTGAAAAGTATAGACAGTATTGATAAGTGCTGCTCAATTGATATTTTTATTTGTGAGATGTCAAATGTTACACATCACATGCGACTACCGTAAGGCTCGCTCGTTTTTTTTTATCGTAGAATGATTTGAGATCATAGAGTCCATTATATATTATGACGTGGAGTTCAGATCCTCATGATCTGAGCCCCTCGTCATCACCAGCTAGTTCAATCGGAGAAGAATGGGACTAACCTTACTCCTCTATTTCAACCTCAGGGTCCTTTCGGTGAAGTGCGCACTGAACTATCTCTCTCGAGCCGCTTCAGGTGCCTCTCATATTAACAAGTTCAAGTTGCAACAGATTAACAAAGATGGGTTTACATAACAAGACATTTTGTGCAATCAACATTAGCATTTATTCAATAAATTACTAACAATTATCTGTGCCATGTAAGGGCGACAACAGGCAAATTCAAAGATATCGCTAAATTTGGTTCATTAAAATCATATTTTCTAATTTAAAATAAATTGACCTCTCCGCGACATCGTCGCTGACGGCCGCGATACAAGGGAGAAGGCAGCTTAAACTATATTTATAAGACTCTATAGGCGGTGGCGCCAGCGCAAATGTCGGGGAACGGGAAATCATCAGGTTAGAATTTACATTCAAATTGGATGAGACACAATTAACACGTACAACAACGCATCCACATGATAGTCAAAATGTCCTTATGAATAGATCACAGATGCTGCATATTTCTTCCAAACCTCCGTGCTTCACAAAACTTTACGTCGCCGTGACGCTGAACGGTATGATGGGTACTTGAAATATAGGTGAGATCAGATAATACCAGGTCTTTCGGCGTAAGAACAGAACTGTTCCGACAATGCTTTTCTCCTGCATCACGCCAAGGTTTACTATATGAGGTCAGGGTGAGATCGGCATCCACTAGGTCCATGGATGCTGACTCCTACGCTGCCAGGTGTTCCCCTGCCCTTGTGCTGGACCTCGAGCTCTCAGCAGGCCGCACGCTCGACATTCTTCGAAGACGGCTTCACATTGTGATCCCGTCGTAGGAACCCTGATAAGAATTCAATCATTAGCATACATAGACAATTTAACAATGTTATTACGAAGTTACTTCAAATGGCGTCTCTCAGTTCACTGCTTACCTTTCAACAGGGTGCGTAGTTTTCACATCCCGTGCGGCAGAGTGTCAAAATCCGAATGACGCCATGTTGTTCCGTATTGACCGATAATGCCGCTAAAAGTTCGCAAATGTACGCGGCACCGATTATGCACACACAGTACCTACGCGTGTTAACATTGTTTTATCGGTGCAATATTATGCGCGGTGATTTAAATATTTATTTTTGTTTTAGTGTTCCGCGAAGGAGTTTGACGAACATGATTTATTACATCACAATATGTAGACCTCTTTCGTACATTGTGTTTGAAAAAATGATTTACACCTGGGTGGGTTCTGATCTCCACCTCTCAGAGGGCAGATCTCCGGCTAGCTTGCCGCTCTGTGGTGTTATCAAATCACAAACTATGTATTTGGAGATGGTCACTGAAGAAAGGTGGCGGGAATTTGAATAAAAAGAATTAAATTTATACATATTTACATGTAATTAATACTAATTTACATCGTACAAATTCTACAAATGCCTTATCAATATCTATCGTCTAATCTTATTATCTACCTTATTCCTAGAAACCTCGTCGCGTTGTGGGAGCCGGGGTACTTCCGGCCAGGAAGTCAGCGGGCCGGGCTTTCTCGGCGCCGCGCCGCGCTGCTGTCATCTCGCGTCTCCGTCGTCTGCGTTCGGAGGCTTGGATCGCTCCCAAAGCCACCTCTCGTCCTTGTGGGTGATGGACCTTCGCGGTCCTGTTAGCGCCGGGGCCGGCATCTATTGCCTGGCGGCTGGCTGCTTCCGAATCAACCGGATCTCGACCTCTCTATCTAGTTCACTTCACCATTCCGGCTTCACGATTGCTGAAGCTGAACTTCGGTTCGCCCGTCAGCTGTCCGATAGCTGACGGCAGCTATTTATTGCACTCTCGATCACTGATAACTGTTTTACTCGTCCGTGGTAACTGTTTTTCTTCTTCCGTGACAACTGTTTTTCTTCTTACTGAGGACCTACTAACTGCTCACTACTCTGATAACTGTTTTCTCTGATTCGTTTCGCACGGCGTCCGGGCTTTCATCGTCGGCCGTCAGGGCGGATCTCTGCCGGTCCCCTTGGCCCGACCTACCTTCTCAGGGTTGGTCAATCGACGTCACCTCGGCGTCCAGAAGGGTAGCCATTGGTTGGCGACAATCCCTTACCTGGCCCCGCCCCCACGCCTGAGTCATTCTGTGATGGACCCAACACGATATGCATCTCGCAGGCCTAAATTAAATAAATTCATTGTTCGTAGTACCTATCTACGCTGTCCATAGGAGATGCACTTTGTTCCACACTATTTCGGCGATTTTTCTTATTTGTATTAATTTAACACATAATCATTACAGAACTATTTACCAGACTTATAACTAGCGCTTATAATCTACTTACAATACAAATAAACTTACAATGCTAATACTTAATTAATTAATAATCATAACAATATAAAACTAATTAAAATATAATTATAACTAGAGCTTATGCCTATGGACTCTTTAAATCATATTATATAATATCACATAAAAATATATTTACAAACATTTAAAATTTAGCAATTTCGCAATATTATATTTATTTATTTACAATGTCGTCGGCGTCAAAATAATAATGTTAATAATAACGTAAAAAATCATTTGCAAACGTTAATATTATTACTATTATTTTATACCAATAATTTATTATATGTATACATACGTATCTTCCAGCGTATAGCGAATTTATAATCTTATCTTGGTACTTGCTTGCATTATATTATCAGAAAATTTATGTAGGAGAAATTGCTAATAATCTTAGATCTATATCTATCGTCATATATCTCTGTCTATAAACCTCTGCATACCCTTGCGGAGAACTAATTTGTTTGTTCCGCACGTGCACGTGCAGATATTACATTTTTGGCAAAACAAATACAGATCTCGGGAATTTTAAGGTTTCGGACATCGCAAATGTTTTCAACCCTCCTGAGCATTATCGCCTATTTCTCGATAATCCATTGCTTCCCAAATAAAATACCGCTATTGTTCGGTTTCGGATCCTTTGAAAACGGCTGCCGCATCGAGCCGAGTGCAATAAAATGTATTAACTCTTGCCAAACCGACAAGACCTTAAAATATATTCAAGCTAGAAGAAACATTATTTTTCATTACTTTTATTAGCCAGCTTAAACGCCGACTTAATTGCATTGATTGTTCCTTCCGAGGAAAAAGGTTTGTTTGTCACACAGCTGTGCCACGTGCAGTAGGTATAAGCCTGGGGCGAAAGCCCCGCCAAAAGGCCCGCTGGTCATAAATCTACTTTTGAAATGTGGATTCGCGTCATTTTTCGCCGTCGATCTTACGGGAATTAATCCTCTACGGTAGTGATAACTATATCATGTTGATGTTTACGGGTAAAAAAACAACACAACGAAACAATGTACCTCGTACTCGTACGTATGGCTGAAAAAGGTCTACTCCAAATCACTCAAGCCTTTTGCTAATGACACTAGGAGAATGAGTTAAAATTCAAACCCAAGAGATTGACGATTTGATATTTTATAACCTATATCTAAGCGTATTCTTGTACTATATGTATATGCCCATGTCGTGTATTCACAACGTGGGCCTGGAACAGGTTAAGATCCTTAAAAATATTTGTTTTTCAAATAAGGAGGTAAATAAAGTATAAATACAATTTTACAAAATTAATAAAAGTTTTATTGCTCCTTAATGTTCTTATATGTAAACTTTGACCAAAAGTCAACCATTTAAAAATAGGTATGTAACAATAAATGCATAATCCAGTCACAAACAAATATATAAAAGTTATTCCTATCTAGATATAATTATACATTTCATTCATATACATTTAGAGTCTACTGAGTGGACGGATCGAATTCAATAACTTATTTACTTTACAAATATACAAAACTGGCACAGAAATTACACGTAATATACAAATTAATTATTTTTTATGATTAAAATGGAATTCGTTTTAGGAATTAAAACATCTTTGCGGCACACATCCTTTTAATATTTGACACGGTGCAATCTCGCACTGTCGGTCGCATTCTGAACTAAGTGATATTGCTGTTTCTGTATCTCTGTATCTTGACAGATATGTGGGTACGTTCGCACCCACCATCAAGATCACCGAGTATAGGCAAGAGTACGACGACTGTTGACCCGGAAACACAGTCAGCAGGACTCACACGCACATGGAAGAAGCGAACGGACCGAGGCTCGCATACGACAGGCTGAAATGCGGGGTAGACAAAATATTGGAGCGTGCGCCCCAGATAAGATCAGCTGGAAGCTCTGCTCGACAACGCTTCGAATTATTCCGTCATTTTTTATACTCGCGATCACTGTAATAATTGTAAGTTCTTGACGGGTGGTGACCCCTGATAATCAATTTCTCCAAGGCTCATCTCTACAGCATCCACATCACAAAAATCTCCCAAATATATGTATAACATTGTGTTGCCGCAAATTTCCATGTTTTAAGTTTGACACGTTTGAAATTAATGAATTCAATCAATCAGAAAGCTTTAAAACGTAAACAATCGTTAAGTTATTGACAATTACGAATAATGAGCTTTATAATTTATTGAATTCATTAATTTCGAACCGTCAAAAAAACGGCGTCACAATGTTGTACCTACAATAACTGTCAAGATACATAAAAAGCAATATTGCTTAGTTTAGAATACGGATGAGTGTATGTCTGCCATAAAATAGGTAAAGTAAGTGACGACGTAACCTGCCTCCACCAAATAAGTTGCGGTGGAGTGTAGATGCCAGTGTTCTTTTGGCACTTATTTTGCCTGGATTGATTCGCCTGTGTTACTTTATTTTGTGACACTCGAGCGAATTAAAAAAAATTATTGTGACAGGTGATTCTATACTTTTATCTCACATTTTAAGCAAGTCCTGCATTTCTTTATTACACTTTTAAATATCTTTTGGAGATTTTTCATTTAAAAGTCTGTATTACGAAGTGTATATATTGCAGCCATCTGGTTAAATTAGCCAGGTAATTGGACGCCTAGGCCGTTCGTTAAACGCCGGCATCCAATTGGATGCCTAGGCCGATAGTTAATTGAACTAGAATCACTCAACGCTTAACAACTTGGCGTATTGAAAGTCAGCCCTTTGAAGATGACTGACCAAGACAGCTAAGTGATTCAAATGAGGCATTCCATTGCACGGGTGGAAATTTTTTCTAGTAAATGGTCATAATATGTTAAAATTGTACAACATATATGCAATTTGTAATATTTCTTCTTGAAGAACGCAACTTATTCTATCTTCAATCAATAATTGAGCAACATAACATAAACGAAGTGCTTTTCAGATTCTCATTCGTGGACACATACACCATTAAAATTGAGGTAAATGTTATATCAGTCTACGATGAAATGATTGAAACCACTAGAAACTGTTCCCAAAAAGGTATTTTTAACAGCGCAAGCCACAAGCGTAGTCTAATATTTGACCAGTAACCCGTCCTCGGTTGAGGGCACGACTTCGCGCCGAGGATAAGTGACATCTTTCGAGAAGAACCTCAGTATCTCCTCGAGCCGCTTCCCCTTGGTCTCCGGGACGCAGAAGACGGTGAAGAGTGCTCCGGAGAGGGCGATGGTGGCGAAGCCCCAGTAAGTGCCATACGTGCCCACCGCAGCGACCGCGGAGCTGTAGAACTGAGACACCATGAAGGCCGTGATCCACAGCCAGAAGATGATGATCGTAGTGGCAATGCCGCGCACCTGTAAAAATATATGCTAGAATTAAAATCATGTTGCTGTATACAGTTGCCTGATATTTGATCAACTGTTTAGGGTATGGCCCCGATTTATCACGCCGGGGTCACCACTTTGGGGGTTTCAGAGATGATTAGGAGCAATTGCTTTTTCGGGTCACCACCGTCGTGCGACGGAAAAGCTCCAAAGGCGTAGAATACTTGATGATTTATTATCTCGATAAAACAAGTACAAAATATACATGAGTATGATTATAAAGATAGATAGATACTCTAAGGGCCATAGCCTTCGGCCACCCGCCGGAGGTCTACGAAGGACTGACATGTGCCTCTTTTTATATAATTTACGAAAAAAGGAGTCTTCTGTGTGAGTGTGAAGAAATCGTCCGAAATGCTGATCGCGCAGTGACCTGCCGTCCGCGCGTGTCTTGCTCGTGCCCTGATTTGGTTATGTGGCATTCCTTGCCACTGTGAATGTGTGTTTGGCATAGATTGATGGTTTTCTGCATTGTGGTAT
Source organism: Agrypnia vestita (assembly GCA_016648135.1). Taxonomy (NCBI): domain Eukaryota; kingdom Metazoa; phylum Arthropoda; class Insecta; order Trichoptera; family Phryganeidae; genus Agrypnia; species Agrypnia vestita. The sequence continues at coordinate 74,132 of JADDOH010007797.1, read as the reverse complement.
GAATTCCACAACTATATCACCATTCATTAAATCTCTACATACTTACTGCCAGTGAAGAAATAATCGAATACAAAAAATATAAATTGAAAATGCAATGAAAATTAATTTATCTTTACGAGGTACTTAAATTATTAAACACTGTATTATATAAAAATAAAAATAAATGTTTTAAAGGTTCGAGAGTAAACATCCATTGGCGAGAAGATTATTTAAGTTTACTCACTACTGAAGTGAAATTCATTTGCCAAAAAGGGATGCGCCAATATAATGCGTGATGTGGCAAATTTACTATACATGAAACTCATTTTACGATGGGCATTTTTCATATTAAAAAAAGGAACATGAATCCACGTCACGCAGACCGTTTTAATATACCGAAATGCCCAAATAAGTTTCACTTCAAAATGATAATTAATTGTTGCGTAATTTTTTGCGGCAGTAAAATCCGAAATATCTCCGCTTCAGGCTAGGCGCGCACTACGAATTTTTCGCTACGGCATAATTTCGCACCGCAGTGCTGTAACGAAGGGTTTTGCATTGTATTGCGCGCACTTGTGAAATGAGTGGAACGCATTAAAGGAAATATGAGAATGTAGCCAAAACTGCTTCTATTTTTACTCCCTTTATATTAACTCGTGGCGTCTGCTTGCTTGCTAGCCGGCTTGCCGTCGAAAAAACTTTTGATTGATTTTTAACCATTTTCCCGTCATCGAATCGAGCTGAAATTGGTAAGTAGACTCGTGGCGACAATCAAGAAGATGTATCAAATTTTCGTTAAAAAAAAAATAATTATAGTATAATTTCGGATTTTTAGAAATTTTATTGGTTTTTTCAAATTGGAATCATTAGAAAAGTTTGATTAGCAACGGCGCGGCGGCCCGATAACGTCGCGGTATATTTTCTAAATTTGAATTACTCCGTCGGTATACATAATAGGTACTTCACTACGAATGTCGAAAATCTAAATTGATTGACAAATGTTTTTAGAATTTAATCTTCAAAGCATGTAGTGTCTTTCATTTTCATTTTCATTTATTGGTTTTCTTACAGTCATATAATTAATCAATCTTGAAAAAAAACAATAATTGATGTACAGAGTTTTGGGCCAATTACAAGAAAACACATATATACAATCGATAAAAAAATAAGAAAAAACATGTCCAATAGTGAGTTCGTGTGAGTTTGTGTATTTGTGTGTATATTTATTTATTTTGTTTTGGGAAAAATTAACAGCAAAACAATCTTAAAAATTTTCCATTGAATTTAAAGAATATCAAAGCTCAAAACATCTGACAATTTGGAAATATATTAAATTCCTGTAAGTTTGGTGTTATGTTAAATGTTTTAATTCGTCTTTAATTGTTGTTATATTTTACAAAAAAAGGGAGAATAATAAAAACTTGGTTTTTATGGGTTACTTTCTTAAGCTACTTCTACTAAATCCATTTTGAAACTGATCGCTTTATGCGACTTTCTGCCGCAGTCCGCGCGCCTAGCCTCGGGGCCGTGTTACCTGAACCATGAAGACCTCGGCTGTGATGACGAAGGGCACCGGGCCGACTCCCACGGAGAAGACCATGACAGCCAGCGACAGCGCGCCCACGGGCACCCAGCCGAAGGACGACACGTCGTGGCCCCTCTCCTTCAGGAACAGGTAGCTGCCCAGCGCCGCCATGCCCGCCGACACCACGGCTGCTGACATGGTCAGGAGCAGCTGGAGAAATACAATGGACAAAGGTTGCGGGCACAACTTAAAGACGCTCGCTCGTAACGGAAAACATTTTTCTCAACTTCGATTGACGTCGCTGCTTCAGACGAACAGATTTTCAGATTTACAATTTAAAATTAGAGTTCTTCGTGACTTTTCATGGAAATAAGGAAATATAGAAGTTTAGGGAAGGTTTGGAAATCGAGGAATGAAAGAGTGTTTCGATTGTTGATGTTTATTTCTCACCGGAGAAGGGCCGGGTACAAGTAAGTAAAATATGGAAAAAAGAAACTGTGAACAAAGAACCCTGTCACTTTGTATAATCCACTTACCTAATGACTTTACGTCGACCGGATCATGTCTACCGGTTTCATGAATAGCCCGCTACTAGATATACGAGTATTTCCCATTTCGGCGTCCACCCCTCAATTACCCCCACCTTAGCTGTAGCCACACCCCCATTCACAATTGATTTGTATACTAGGATAGGTAATGGATAGTCAGTTGTACGTCAGCCCTGATGAAGATACGGTGGTATCGAAACCGGTAGACGTAGAGTCATCATTTAAGTGGTTTATACAAAGTTATTTAATTAAAATTTATAATTATGTACAACCACAAAGTTAACGCTATAAACATAAAAAAAATAAAGAAACCTGTTTCCCTAGCATGACTTCTTTTGTTTTCGTTTGTTTACGGAAGCAGTTATTTTTTTATGTTAACCAAAACAAAACTATAATAGCTGGGTCCGCCAGCAAATACACAGCGCAGGGTTGGACAGTAGGGTGTCCCGTCCATGTATGAGAAAAAAATTTTTTTGAGCTACACAATTGTAAGAGGTATCAAAATTTGCGTAATTTTACACAGATTACGAAAAAGGTAAAAAAACTAGAATTGTCTGTCATCTTGAGGGTTCTACGGAGCTTTGAAGTTTTGTAAATTTTACGTTTTTATAGAGTTAAACCGTTTACCTAAAATAATAAAAAATCTAGTTTAAAAGGTAATTTATTATCGAAATTAATAAAACAGCACAAAAAATAAAATAAACAAAATATACATGATCAATGACAAAAACTAAAAATTTGGAATTTCTGCTCGAAATTGCATTCTGGTTCTAATAAAGTCATCTCTAGAAGTAACGTCAGCTACACTTTGTGAGGCGTCTGTTATATTCTCTAGGACCCAAAGTGCAACCATCTAAGGTCAAGAATAAATGACGAATGAGTAACTCATTGACATGCAGCATACAAACACACCATTGTAACGGTCTCTCCAAATACTCCTCTAAATATTGAAACACGCCACCCTTCCAATCGGTGTTAGTTGCAGTTCCGTCACACTTAACGCAAATCACGTCATCTAAATTCCAATTTCGAACCTCTACTAGAGTTGTGATCGAAGTAAGAATTCCCTTTGCAGTGCCATATCTTTCGGTATTGTGTGTCCTAAATAAATTGATCCAGGTTGTGCTAAAATTGAGATGTGGTCTTCTAAAACTTCTTTGCGATGGTCTTTTCGTCCATCAAAGTAAATGCTTTTTATAACAATACCTCCAATATCTTTTGAAGCTTCCGGGCTTTAGATACATCTCTGTAGATCTCATTTTTATCAATAACCAGAATTAAATCTTCTGTAGAAACCAAGCCGACGTCAGTCAAAACCGCAGAAGCAACAGCAGCAGCAGATCGCGTCGATAAACCATATCTATCACAGACTTTAGCAACTGTTGGCAACGGCAATGTATTCCAATTCACCGTTGAAGTCGATGGTGTCTGTCGAGGGCGTGTTTGTCGGGGATGCCTCTGTTATCGGATACTTTTATGGGGAAGATTCACGCACTAAATCTTTATCACAATTTGCTGAGACAGAATCGGTTTCTTGAGTAGAACATGACTTATTTTTTACGTTTATTGACTCTTCAATTTATCTCTGCTGTCGTTTCATTAATCTACCCGTTTCTTTCTTATAAAAACCGCTTATAACCATTTTCCTATTATTTATTTGATTCAACAAAAACTTCTTTCATTGATGTAAACTTTCAGAGGTTTTAAACACGAACAAGACTCAAATGAAGTGCATTTACAAGCACAAACGTCAAAGAGCTTCTCAGATGACTTTAAAAAACACTTCAGTTTATTTTCAAAACTATCATTTCGTTTGCTTTTGGGGTATCTTTTCAAATTGGGATACTTTTCAAAATTGAATATCATTAATTAAATAACTCGTTCCTTAGTTACAATTGGAATCGAAGTTTTTGTCCAAATATTGTTGATCTCTTCAGAAACAATCACAAATATATCTGATTTGGATGGATCTTTTTCATTATACTTAAATTTCAGGTCGTTCTTGACAAATAAAATAAATTAAATGGCATCCCTTATAGTTGAAAGCTGCTGATTGTCAAGTTCCTTGTATGGTCCGAATATAGCAAAAGTAGTCTGACTACGTACGCCTCGAGCTTCATATTTAAAAATCACAAAATCCACTTTTAACACTGTAACAATGGCAATGGTACTTTTATGGCATAAAAGTTATTTTGGTTACGAAAAAAACACTCGCGAGTCAAGTCAAGAAAGTCCTCAAAACAATTTTAAACTTGAGGGTATTTGCAGGTTGAAACCTAGCAAATTCGAAGTCGCTGGTAACGTTTTGTTGCATGCAAATCGAAACGTCATGTATGTTTTACACCTAAATAGAACAAAAAGTCTTTTTTTATTTTTATTTAGTTGAGGAGCCAAAATTGAGAATAGCGAAATGTCACCATTAAAATGTCAATTTTTCAAAACTTTGTAGATCGGTAGAACCCTAAAGATATAGTTTTATTTTATTTTTAAAATTATTTTAGTAATCTACGTTCAATTACGCAAGTTTTGAGAGGTCTTGTGTTAAGGTAAGCCAAATTTTTTTTTATCGGGACAGCCTATTGGACAGGTACCATCACAGCACTCCTCTTTCAGAAGCTTTCTCGATGGGTGGAGTAGGAACGAGGAATACTGGGATGGTGGTGTTCTGGTATCCGTTGTGTTCGTGTTGCTTCTTGTATGTTTCTGATTGCTGATCGCTATTTGCTGGTTTCTGGTTAATGGTTGCTCGTTGCTGGTTTCGGTCGTAGCGGTTTGTTTACGTTAACACAATTAAAACTACGTTGGTCAGGTCGGCCAGCAGGTACACGGTGCAGGGTTGGACAGGTAGACCTCTTTCCATTTAAGAAATACAATCGAATTAGTACGTTAATGTCATGCGTACGGGAATTTTGTTTCGTTGTGTTGGTATCTACATCCTTAAAGACCAACGCAACGAAAAAATTTGCGTCGTACTCGGGGCTTACACATACTAATTCGGATGTATATACCACACAAGCATTTTGATATCTTTTTTCATTCCTATAATGGAATCTTTTGTGATTTACACAAATGATTTCTTAACACATAAAACTTCTTGTTATCGTGGACGATGTCCATTAAGGTAAATAGAAACACATAAATAAACACAGGCAAAAAGAGACTGCATAATACTTAATATTGCAAGGTTACAGAATGTTTGACTGACTTTTCTTCCGATACGTTCTATCAGCAGGATGGAAGCGTATGAGCCGGCCAGCTGCTGGGCTGCCAGGATGATGGAGGACGTATTGGCCGAGAAGGATCCGCCGGCCTCTTCGAAGATGACCGAGGCGTAGCTCATGATGGCGTACATTCCGATGTAGCCCTGGAAGGTGATGAGGACGAAGCACATGAAGAATGCTTTCAGGGTTACCGGATACAGAACTGCAATAAATAAAACAAATTATTACGGTGAAAACACAGGTTAATGCTTGTAGGCGGATTGTTATAAATTGTGCTGGTTGCACAATTTGTAACAATTGTTTGGATTTCGTCTTTTCGTTCAAATTCAAAATGTGTTAAGGCGACATCTATTGAATATCACCCTAATAATATTAGAAGCATGAAGTAATTGTAATTGACCAGACACAGTAGTCTTGATACAAGAAGTATCTCTATTATCGTGCTGCTTGTGAATCATTGTCCAAGGAATATTTCTTTTCAGATTCAGTCAAGCCATTAAATTATGATTAAGGCCCGGTTGTTTCAAGATGGATTAAAGTTTAAAGCATAGATTTTTGCGTTCTCCATCAATCAATCTGTTTCCGTAAAAATCTATGCTTTAAACGAACTTTTATTTTAATCCAACTTGAAACAACCGGACCTAAGGAGAAGCATCTCCTACATTATATAAAGGGCAACCTAGACCAAAACCGTCAAGAATCAAATAAGAATATTTTTGTCAGTAATGAGAAAATTCGCAAATGGGGATTTATTCCTGTGGATAAATATGCAGCTTAATGCAAATGACTGTCAGCAGTATCAGTGTAGGTACTTAAGATATATTAATAATCAATAATAAAACCTAAATACCAATTTCATGTTGATGACAATCAATTTAAGTACTCACGTATTTAAATATAATTAAACGAATTAACTTTGTTTATCACCACTAAATGTTTTTGGTAAAACCAATCGGTTTCGGAAACAACGCTCCTTCGTCAGGGTATATTTAATTACTGTATTAAATATACCCTGACTAACTTACTGTATAACTTACTGTATTAAGTATACTCTGACGAAGGAACGTTGTTTCCGAAACCGGTTGGTTTTACCAAAAACATTTAGTGGTGATAAACAAAGTTAATTCGTTTAATTATATTCATAATGAATAACCATAAAGTTGTAGCAAAATACAACAGTATACTCACGTATTTCCTTGATAGTAGCAAAGTGTAGGCTACTCTGATTAGCCAGGGTCTGATCCCTCTTGATGTGGACCAACACCTCGTCCACTATCCTGGCAGTCTTGGGGACTCCTCTCAGCCAGGCTAGCGCTTCAGCCGCTTGCTGGAATATAGAATGGAGGGTATTCTATTAAAATTATTGTAATATATTTAGGTGGCGGCGAATTAACTAAATAACACATGCGACAACGGGACTTTATTTATTGCAAACACTGTGCGCGTGTATACGGAATCGCGTCTGCGAGCAGCGCGTCCGGCTGGCCGGCTCGCTGCAAGTACTCGTACATACATACCTAGCTACTCCGCAGTGGCGTCACTCGCGCCACGCGCGGATTCCATATATACTACAATTATAAAAACTTCATTGTTCTATACTGAATCTGAACCACTTGGAATTGTGCATCATCATGAAGTGGTGAATATAGTGACTATTCACGGTTCCTGTTTCATGGTATTTTTGGTGCTTAATGGTACAATTATAAAAAACGGATAGACCTTAATATTTTTGATAGCTGAGGTCCTGTATATTTGGAAAGAAAAAGTCCTTTCGGAGCTACAAAAATTATTTTTGGATCACTCTGTTATGTTTATACATCTGCTCACAGATACATAAAATTAATAGATATACAATTTCTAGTACCTCTCAATACATTGACTACTCTTTGATAATACTCGTACACCTCATATCATAAAACTTTTTAATATGTTGAATCCGTGATAGGGCAGTTTGCATGGAATCTCTGGTCGACGGCTTCATTATTTCCGGCGATGCTGTGATGATGACTAGCTAGTTTAGAACCTGAACTGAACCGAAATACAAATAACGAAACTGCCCACAAGTATTGAAATTACAGATTACATTTTACCGGGCGTCTCCACCATCATGGCCAAGCGCGGACCAAAATCCATTCCGTCGCCCTCTCCGAGCCAGTGAACCACGCTTTTGTTACACTCTCGAGTATTTAAGTATTATAACCCGAAATTGTAAAATTCAATTAAACTTTAATATTTGTAATACAGTGTAAATAAGTAGAAATAGTGGTAAGTACGCATGACCTTATTACTCTCCCACATTTGATACGTCATTTCTCTTACACAATTTGCATACTGTGTCAGTGGTAGACTTCGTAGAATAAGGAAGATTAGCCTGACCAAATTATGGCTCCACCATCACCACTCGGCTAGAGTGCCACTAGTATAAATTGGCGTGCGAGGGAGGGTGTCCCTGTCGCGAAACAGAAGTTGCCAGGGTGTAAATTGATTACACAATACATAATATACAGAGTGTCCGATGACCGGTGTCGGAGCCTTTAATATAAATTTGGTCGGGCAACACTTAATGGCGGCCGCTCTATCTGGAGTCCTGTCAAACGGCAATACTGGTCGATTATTTGCTTTTCCAGCTTCGCTAAACTTTAAATCTACATTGGCAATGGTTCTTGCACCACCTGCAAGGTGTTGCAAGAATGGAACATAATTCAGTGTACATTGGAAATCAAGATGTCACAGCTCACGCGCAAATACTAGATTGAACTGAATGACAGGGCGAGGGGTTACCGCCGGGTGCGGGCGGGGCGGGTTTTCGTTCCAAAGTCGCCGCACGCCAATTTACGTACGTTGAGCAAGCAAGGCCCATACGTCGGGCAAGCTCTAGTGACACCACCACACGACCAATATAGCGGTAAAACATGCAAGAAAGTAGGAGTCGAGAGAGCCCTGCTCTGGGAAATCTTTCAGGTGACAGTTCGCGATAATGGCGTAATGGCGCTTTGTCTAGGGGATCTACATACCTCGTCCTTTCCTCGCTTCACCAGGTAGACCGGCGACTCCGGCATCCACAGGAAGCAGGCGAAGTACGCCACCGGGATGGCCAGCAGGATCCAGAGGAAGGCGTCGTACCCCACGAAGGCTCCGACCGTGAACGCGAAGAGAATCCCGGCGTTGATGGACAGGATGGCGATGGAGCCGAGGGTGCCCCTGCAGCGCGGGCTGGACACCTCGGAGGCGTACAGCGGCGCCACCAGCATGGCCCCCGCGCCCCCCGCGCCCGCCAGCACGCGCGCGGCCAGCACAGGCGGCAAGGAGGCGGCCGTCAGCTTCAGGACCCAGCACGCCTGTTCGCGAGATGGCCGCAATGAAGAGTTAACAGTTCGCAGCTTGTTTCAGTGTGGTTTATCAGGGTTATTGCCTTAACCTTTCACATGCGGTGCTAAATTTTGAAATCAGGTCATTTTGAAGTCAGATAAATATGAATATTTTACTTATATTATTTATTAATCATTAAAATAATAGTTCATATGTAAATAAGTGAATATATGTATGTGTAAAAGTACTATAAATGATATAAAAAACATCACGAATGACAGCATAAACATGCGTCGTTTACAACGCACTTTATACTGTCGTTCTTATATTATAATATATTACGGAGGACTACCAAAATATGATTTCTGTATTTACTATATTTACAGAGATATTCACCTAATTAGAGACAGCACCGGAGAAGAAAGGTTAAAATGGGACTAGAGTGGTCATTCCTTTAACATACCGTAAGCGAAATAAGACACTAAATAAAAATAATTTTTGCACGTCACGTACATTTATGGATAAGCGTGATTGCACTTGTGAATGGGATTCAACCAACAGCACCTATATTACAGGTGGTGTTGATTAAACTCAATTTTGAACCTTATATATATTACAAATAATTAAGCCATCTGCGGACTGGAGTTTCTGGCTTTTAATTGACGTTTTAAGGCTAAATATATTATATATTCACTATACTCACAATTAGTATAGTTGAGAGTTAAAATAATAATAGGTATAAATAGTCCCTTCACCAGGCTTTTGCCGGCAGCACTTGACGGATATTTGAAATATAAAAATAAAACCCTTTGTATCTCATCTAAACAATCTATATTAAAATTGCTCCAAAACGAGCGTACATCTATTATATTACCTTATCTATGCATACAGCGCGCAACATTTCCGTTGCCAGTTTCAAAAGGTAACGAAATCGTCTGAAAAGCCGAAGCAATGGGTGATACCCAATCGCAGGTCACAATGGCTGCATAGCGACCACTATAGGTCGCGAAATTACCAGTACAGCCGCCCGCAGGGCCTAGCATATATAGTAAATAATTAAAGTTTAAGAAGAAATTCGCAGCCGATACGATGAGTGTTCCGCACGGGAACTGATAAATTTTGCGCGGTTCCATCAAGCTTGCTTCCGAAGGCCGAGGTTGTAAGTCACGGCCCGCTTCGGAGACAACACAGTGCTAACACTTCCATGTAGTGCAGAGCCTTTCGCCTTGAATGCGAAATGCCTCATAGAGGAACGTCCGTCGCGGGGGTCCAGAAGCACAGGAGCACACAGGCTGGCCCGTATATTCTCAGCCGCCATCTTTACCAAGTAGGAATCCATAGTCCAAATCCAAAGAAGAAAAGCAGGGGTCAAGCAGGGTGAGAAGTAAAAGCCAGAATAAAATGTTCCAGTAGGCGTACTCGGCAGAGGCTCCCAGCAGAAGTAGTGAGGCTCTCGCCCGCCCGGCGCAGTATTTATACAGTGCTGAAAGCTTCCCCCTGACTCGCGCCGCCGACCAATCAGCGCGCTTGACTCTCCGGGCGCTTCGAGCGCAAAACAACGGCCTCCGGTGCCGATTCGCGGATTAAAATTGAATATTTTAATCGATAGCAAATTAAACGCCACCCCCCCGGGGATTTTAACACATCATCTATACCAATCTATGTCTTGCCCATAGGATGATGTCGTTTACTGGAACCGCAAGAGTGAATTTACCTAGTTATTCAACAAAATATGCCGATTTAATTCGGTTAAAAATAGTAAACATGATTTTACGAGATTCTAAGTTACACCATTAGATAGATCTCAACCAAGCGCATCCTTTGGTGATATTTTCAAGTATGTCGGATAGATATTAATTGCGTAATAGGCAGACAAAGTATGTCACCACAAATAAAGCGCACTAGCTAACTTTCAGACACGCAAAAACATATCACTCCCATAGATGTTCACATGAGGAACACAATAAAAAATGTTTCAGCTCGCTAGGACGTCTGTAACGTCCGTAATCAGAGTTCAAAAATATTCGCTGGCGGCCCTTACTCCAGCCGCACGGCGCCATCGTGGCGCCGGGTTTTTTCCATTAACCCGCGCGGGCTGCGTACAGGCGGCGCGGTCGGCGAGTTTATCAGGGCCCACCCAAGATATTTTACTCTCTTATAAACATTTTTCATTTTAATTTCTACTTTACAATACCACACAAAGGACTCATTTGGCACATTTAAAATACTTATGTATTTTTACTTCCTCGCCTCTTCGAGGCAGGACATTTACATTAATTCCATCAAAATAGCGGCCATTCTATGATGGTCCGCGGCGCTCCGCGCGATTTAAAAATGATTTTATCCCCATCGCGCGAGCTTTCCCTGTATATCAAGACCACGAAACATCAATTTTATTCAATATTACATTTACAAATGTCTTATCTAATTCTTAAATTTTCATTCTTAAGATATTTCATTAAATATTTCATCAAACTTAAATATTTCATTTTCTTAAGTATTTCAAATATTTCAACACTTTATAAGATAAGACCAAAAAATGCAATTTCTTCGTGGAATTTTTCCAACGCCCTCCGTCGGAGATGTCAACACATCGCGTCGGTGCAGTATCCTCTCAGCTAGGTTCGCAACGCCGGCTCGCTGCCCGCGCCGACTATCCGCTTGGAGGCGAGGTGGGTCCCGCGTACGGCATTCGCCCATACAACGGACCTGGGCCCCAGAAAGGACCAACATTCACGACTTCAGATGGGTCATCATCATCATCATCATCACGTCGTCTTATGATGTTGCCATAATAATTCTACCTGTCCGATACAATGAGGGTTTAATAGTCTACTCCATAAATATATATATAAAAAATGAGGGGTTTAGAAACAAAAGTGCCATAATCCAATATGCATTTCATTGTATTTATTGATTTATGAGTAATTATTTTGTTTTGAATATTATTTACAATTTATTTTATCATTAAGACATTAAACTCATTTTTTCGGGATGTCGCACCTGTAAAGCGTCTTTGAAGCGTCTCTTATGCAAAAATGGCGCTATATAAATGAACATAAACATAACATATTCATTTATCATAAACAGTGTATTGTGTAATAGGCGTGATGACAGATTTTGAAATAACATTCTATTTTGTAGGTACACACTATTACCGGAAATAACATTATTTCAGTAATAAACAAGGTTTTTACGCAAATAATTGCATTTTTATCTACCGATTTTTAATTTCGCGCAAAAACGCCCGCAGCTGTCATTTCGTCTACGTGACGTCAAGCCTCGGTAAACATTGCATCGTGTCTATGGCAACGTTCAAAGACACGGTGATGGGTACTGAGGCGTGACGTCCTTCGCTCTGACTGATGTTTCAGTTAAAAAGGCGGATTGCAAAATTTTATACTTTTATTTTATTGAAAATCTTATTAACCTCAATGTGGATCATTTTTTAGAATGCTTTCAAAATACTTTCTTCTCTAAAATCACTTATTCTTTAATACCGTCATCATGCCTGTTAGATCACATTGAAAGTGTTAATAAAATAAAATAAATGTAAGTAGGTACTGACCGCGAAGGGCACCGCGCTGCACAGCCCCGCCGTCTTGCGGCCGAGCCTGTCGGCGATGGCGCCGAAGGTGGGCGCGCCCGCCATGGCCCCCAGGCACACCAGCGAGGCCAGCAGCGCCTCGTCAGCCGCGCCCGGAGCGGCGCCCAGCGGCCCGCCCTCCGAGCGCAGCGCGGGCAACGCCGGGGACAGCCAGCCCACCGCGCAGCCGTAGCAGAAGGTCGACAGGCTCACTGCAACAACGCCAAGATGTCAAGATGTCAAGATGTCGACCGCGAACCTCCGATACCTCCTAACTCGCATTTTTATATCAAACGACTAATAACTTCCAACTTCATATTGACCAGATAGACATCCATTTTCCAAATATAATTGGATCGTGATGTTTCAAGGTGATAACGAAACGTCAATAAATCTAATATCGCTTCATCTATATTTGGCGTTGAGGTTAATAATAATACTGTTGGTTTCTTACGTGGTTTTCTTTTTCCTTGTCCTGCCACATACATTCCTTTCGGCACTGCAGATAACACGCTGACTAGAACATTAATTTTAATGTCTCAAAGTACATTGGATGTTGTGGATGTCGTAAGAATTTCAGTAGCTGTATCTATAGATTGGGCTGGCGAAAGTGGACGTGCATGGTCAGCGCTTGATGTGCTTGCAATTACAAGCGATACCGAGTTTACTGCTTTCACCTGAGCTGGACTTGCTGTGGGTATGCGTAGTTTTTCTGCTGCCGTTGAAACTTCTTCAGTCTCTAAATAAAAAAATGGTGGGTCAAATGACATAGTATGCAATTTTACCCGAACAAGATATATGCCATTTTCTCCGCCTAATAGCCTTAAAATTTAGAAAACAATAACTGAAAGTGTACGTAAAATTTTGAGTTATCAAAAGTTTATCGAAGTAATTTAATCTATTTGTAATCAAATTACGACAATCACAAATAAATTAAAGTTAAAAAATACATACTTTTACGAGAATGGAAATCTATCTGCTTGAAACTCGACACTGCTAAAATCAAACCAATGCACGTCCGCACCAAACGGCCCAACGGACGCGACTGGCGCCACCACAGGTTACGACCTGTTACTAAGCGGTTCTTTAGAGGAATGCATGACAAAGTTTACGTTAGCGGTTTCGGAAAAAAGTAGGTGTGCCATTTGACCCGCCTATGTCATTATGTACGCCTCTCCCTTATATCGAATATTGAAAATTCGTTCGCTTTGATACAAGTCAAATAAAATAAAATGTTGACATTTCACCCAAAACGTAAAGAATGTTTTCTATTTAAAATTGAATGAATGAGATTACTCCAAAGTTTTCACCACTAGCTAATAGACACCCTGTTTATTTAGATTGACTATTTAAATTCCACGCTCAATATTTCTTTAAGCTCATTAGCGTGCTCAAAACTAGCATGCCCTAACAACTCTACGCACTTGCTCATTCTTAGCACGCTTATTTTAAGCATGCTCATTATTAGCATGCTTATTTTAAGCATGCTCAAAGTTAACAATCAAACACACACGCTTATTAGTGGCATGCTCTTGTCATAGAATAGAGAGAAACTCTAGTTCAAAATTGAAACTTTTCAAACTGAAATAGAAAATTCAAGTGAACCAATAAATCAGAACAGTTCCCGGGTTTAATCAAACACACGTGCTTATTAGTGGCATGCTCTTGTCATAGAATAGAGAGAAACTCTAGTTCAAAATTGAAACTTTTCAAACTGAAATAGAAAATTCAAGTGAACCAATAAATCAGAACAGTTCCCGGGTTTAATCAAAGACACGTGCTTTTAGTGGCATGCTCTTGTCATAGAATAGAGAGAAACTCTAGTTCAAAATTGAAACTTTTCAAACTGAAATAGAAAATTCAAGTGAACCAATAAATCAGAACAGTTCCCGGGTTTAATCAAACACACGTGCTTATTAGTGGCATGCTCTTGTCATAGAATAGAGAGAAACTCTAGTTCAAAATTGAACTTTTCAAACTGAAATAGAAAATTCAAGTGAACCAATAAATCAGAACAGTTCCCGGGTTTAATCAAACACACGTGCTTATTAGTGGCATGCTCTTATCATAGAATAGAGAGAAACTCTAGTTCAAAATTGAAACTTTTCAAAGTGAAATAGAAAATTCAAGTGAACCAATAAATCAGAACAGTTCCCGGGTTTAATCAAACACACGTGCTTATTAGTGGCATGCTCTTGTCATAGAATAGAGAGAAACTCTAGTTCAAAATTGAAACTTTTCAAACTGAAATAGAAAATTCAAGTGAACCAATAAATCAGAACAGTTCCCGGGTTTAATCAAACACACGTGCTTATTAGTGGCATGCTCTTGTCATAGAATAGAGAGAAACTCTAGTTCAAAATTGAAACTTTTCAAACTGAAATAGAAAATTCAAGTGAACCAATAAATCAGAACAGTTCCCGGGTTTAATCAAACACACGTGCTTATTAGTGGCATGCTCTTGTCATAGAATAGAGAGAAACTCTAGTTCAAAATTGAAACTTTTCAAACTGAAATAGAAAATTCAAGTGAACCAATAAATCAGAACAGTTCCTGGGTTTAATCAAACACACGTGCTTATTAGTGGCATGCTCTAGTCATAGAATAGAGAGAAACTCTAGTTCAAAATTGAAACTTTTCAAACTGAAATAGAAAATTCAAGTGAACCAATAAATCAGAACAGTTCCCGGGTTTAATCAAACACACATGCTTATTACTGACATGCTCTTATCATAGAATAGAGACGCTCTTGTTCAAAATGGAAACTGCAAACTGAAATAGAAAATTCAAGTGAACCAATAAATCAAAATAGTTCGGAGTTTCCATCCGCACATTTTTGATTTTAGTTTTTATGATTGTTATTGTAAGATTTGAATCATTCATGTCTTTTAATAAAGTTTCATAAACATTATTTCTTGCTATATTATTTTTACATAGCGGTGACCGAGTAATCCACAGACATTCGTGATTCCTATAATAAGTCACGAAAAGTAATGTTTTAATCATCTCCCCAACGCGCCATATTTGTTTCGTCTGTCGCGGACTGAGAAGATCGCATTGATAGTCGATACTAGCCGCGAATGACATTAGCATGCTCATAATAAGCAAGCCTGTTCACACATGCTCAAAAGATACCCCTTCTCATGGTGAATGACATTAATCAACCGGCGGTTGATTTTTGAGCATGCCACAAATGAGCGTGCTTATTACTAGCAATGTGCGTACACACACGCCACTAATAAGCAAGGGCTAAAGAAGGTCAATACTGCGCATGCTCACGTGCCACTGATAAGCATGTGTAATAACTAATAACTTTACAACATTCTTGAGTTTTACCAAAAATGAAACTAAAGCAGTCGCTCGTCGGATGTGATATAATATAATAAAGGCATAGGTCACCTTAGCGTGGACAGCATTTCACATTTCGTCCTTGAACAGGTCCAGAGCCGGTCTGGTCGGTCGGCATGAGCCTGTTTTATCTGCTTCAAGTTTTATAAAGTGACTATAGCGTATCTGCATTTTATGATGCTTCATTGCAAATTTAGATGACTACATAATAAAATTATTCCTAGCCAGTAGTGATGGGTCCGCTCTGTACTTACTACTACAATGTAGTACTACACTACATTGAAGTGCACACTTCGCACATTTTGGTGTGTAGTGCACACTACAAACTACAAACACCAAAGTTATTGAAAGTATAAACTTCAAATAGTACACTTTATTTCAAAGCGAACACTACAAAGTACATACACTTCAAAGTTATCGAAAGTATGAGAAACACATTTTAAATAGTGTATTTTTTACGTGAAATTTTTGGAAAGTTGATGTAGATATATGAAGAATTTTCTGGAATCTGTAACAACCCCTCCCCCCCATGGTTTGAAAAATTTTGGGAGTTATGAAAATTTTTTTGGGAAGTTGATGTAGCTAAACGGAGAAATCTCTGGAAACTGTAACAACCCCCCCCCATGGTTTGAAAATTTTTTGGAATCGAACGAAGAAATCTGTCTGGCGACCTTTTTTTTTTTTTTAGGTCGCCAAATGTTACTTTGGAGAAAATATCGTCATTTAATGAAATATTTTTGTCGTTGACCTTTTTTTTTTAACAATTACTTCATTTCATTACTTCACTTCATTACATTACTTCACTTCATTAATACTACAATTACTTCATTTCATTACTTCACTTCATTAATAATACAATTACTTCATTACTTCACTTCATTTACTTCACTTCATTTCGTAGTACTACAATTGTAGTGTACACTTTGTAGTCTTCAAACTTGTGAACGTGTGTGGTTTGTAGTCCCTTCCATTTTGAAATGAAGTTTTTCCCTTCGCTACTAGCCAGGGCTAGGGCACGCGTTACCGGTTCTATAATCTTGCTTGTATCATCATCATCATCATTCTTGGCACTACAATCCTTGGTGGGTCTTGGCCTCCTCAATAATTTTCCTCCACTCATCTCGGTCTAGTGCCAGCTCTCTCCAGTTTCGAAGCTCTAAGGCAGAGATATCTTTGAGGACGTTGTCACTCCATCTTAATTTTGGCCTTCCTAAGCTCCTTTGCCCTATTGGCCTTGAGATCAGCAGGGATTTTGGTGCTTGATGCTCGGACAGTCTCTCCACATGACCCAGCCACCGAAGTCTTCCCAGTTTTATACATTTTGTGACGTTTGGCTCCTTAAATAGAGTATAGAGCTCATTGTTGTAACGTCTGCGTCAAAGTCCATTTTCTAGAACCGGTCCGAAGATACGCTTCAAAATTTTCATTTCAAAAACGTCCAGTGCTCGCTCATTCCTCTTAGTTAGTATCCATGTCTCGGCTACGTACGTGAGCACTGGCCTAATAAGCGTTTTGTACACTAATATCTTGGTGTTTCTGGACAGCAGTCTGGACCTTATCTACGTTTGTAGGCGAAAAAAACAGCGATTTGCGCCTCTGGATCTCCTCTGTAGTATTGTTGTTGCAGGGATCCTAGGTATGTAATCTTGCTTGATATAAGTATATATAAGGTATATGACCAAATTCCTCTATCGAATAATAGATACATATTGTGCGATGACGTCCGGACTCGCCACCACCGCACGCGGGTCGGGAAATTTCTTCCTTCCCAATCTGTCATCAGAAATAATCATAAGAAAAAAATCGGCTCAAGCAGCACGCAAGAGTCGAAGTTTCATAGTCATTTGTAGGTATATTTTTATTTTATTATATTTAGTTTTAGACTCGAGAAAATAAAGTCAAGTTCAATATGACAAATGGTTTTCTATGCCCACTATCCTTGTCATTATGATGTCTCGTGATTTTGCACGGGTATATGGCTAGCAAAATTATTAAATTGTAGCAAAATTTTACCACATTTGTGTTAATGATCTAACCTCAAGAAAAACACCACGACACGAGCATAATGTTGAAAGACACATAATCCTAAAAAAAAAGTTTTTCTGATAAAAATATTCAGAAAAAGCTAGACAACTTAAAGAACTTAGCACTCAAATGAAAAAATAATAATTTGGGAAGGAAAATACTATATCCCTTCCTTAGAAATACGAATAGGTCGTGTACGAATATGTCGTTATCCATATAGGTCCGAAAGTGGCACCTGTAATTGCTATAGGGAAAATTCTAAAAAAAATATAAAAAAATTAGTGAAAAGGGGTCCATGACCCGAATAGGACAAGGGGAAGAAGATAAGATGAGATGTATCGTTTTTGGATCAGAAGGAAGAAATTTCTTCCTTCCCAATCTCCGCCGACAAATTGTACTTACAGCTTTTTCCTGGTACGTCGAGCGCCGATTCAATCTCCGATTCTCCCGGCTTCGTCGAATCCGGAACAGATCGATCTGTCTCTACAGAAAGGCTTGTGTGAACTGAGTCGGTTTCGAATCTCGCACGAAAGAAAAGGATGTCCGTTCTCAAAGAAAAGGACACGCTTTCCAACTGCCACTGGGAGGATTTTAGATTTCGGAATCACGTGCAGTACATAATTATGTATGATATTTAACTGTCATATTTATGTCTTTTAGGTTACAGGTTTCGTGTTTCGGAAGTGATAAAAAAAATAAAAATATTATATATTTTCCAGAACATTAATAATGCGAGGACATACAGAACAACGGCATTAAGAACAAATATGTCATTATATTAAAGTTGTCCCCAAATCAATAATAAATGATTATTGCGTGTGTTTACATCCACAGCGACAATCAAAAATACAAAATTAGTATATCGACTTCGTGCGCCTTTCCATTATCGTTTTACGATGAAATTGTATTTGATAGATCTTTCTTTAAATTTAGTGCAGGCATATCCTTTTTAAAATGTTTTATTTTGATAAATACGAAAAAAAAATGTTCAGAATTTTAAGAAAATTGGAACACCTTTTTTAATATGATGCCAAAGAGTGTTAATTTGACCAGCTTGCCGGGGGAAAAACTTTGGATCGATTTTTAACCCTTTTCCCGTGATCCAATCGAGCTGAAACTTTGCAAGCAGACTCGTGGCTACGATCAAGAAGATCTTTCAAAATTTGAATTTTTCAAGGGAGTAAAATATGAACTTTCTTTGTAAATTAAGTTTACCATCATGTGATTAAATAATTGATTGATTGAAAATGAACGTCCAGACAAATGCTATGTCAAAAATCTCTAAAAATATCTCTTTATTATTTGATTTCTTCCCTAAAAACCGAAGTGTGCTGTCATGTGTGAACCAATTGATTTTCGAAATTCGTAGTGAAGTACCTATTATACCTACCGACGGATTAATTAAAAATTTAGTATTCCGTGACGTTGTCAGGCCGACGTTGGTAGTAATCAAACTTTTGTAATGATTCCAATTTGAAAAAACATTAAAATATCTAAAAATCCAAAATTATACTATAATTATTAATATTTTTTAACGAAATTTTGAAAGATCTTCTTGATCGTAGCCACGAGTCTGCTTGCAAAGTTTCAGCTCGATTGGATCACGGGAAAAGGGTTAAAAATCGATCCAAAGTTTTTCCCCCGGCAAGCCGGCAAGCAAGCAAGCAAGCAGACGCCACGAGTTAATATAAAGGGAGTAAAAAGACAGCCGGGCGTTTGACTGAACACAGAAAAATTATTTAAAAATTGAAAGTAGGTATCGAACGTAGGTTCACTTCTGTTGTCAAATACAAAGAGTTTTATCATTGCATATAAATATAAAAACATACTTACTCAGCATGGACGCGAAGTATTGTCGCTTGACGCTCCCGCTCCGGTCGAAATTGTCGCCTTCCATTTTATATTCACTTTTCACTGTACACTGCACTTTTAACGTGAATGTTTGTAATATCACAATTCTGCTGCGTCTTCATTCGAGGTTCTTGTATTTGCTGACAACGAGAAAAGCAATCAATATAACCGCAAGATTTAACAGCACGTACCATAGAATATGCACATAGATACATCCCATGATATAATAAACGTTACAAGCGTGAAATCTTGGCAACTCAAAAGTAAGGTTGCCTTAGGCCCGGTTGTTTCAAGTTCGACCAAAGTAAGCGGTCGATAAAAGCATAGATTTTTACGAAAACGGATCGTCTGATTGGTGGAGAACGTAAAAATCTATGCTTTTAAAGAATGCTTACTCTAATCCAACTTGAAACAACCGGCCCTTACTCGCATTCGTTATCGAACGGACCTTTTTTGTGGTCGGGCGCGATGCTACGCCGAAAAAAGTCCCCGGGAAAAAGGAACAGAGTATTGTACACTATTGTAAGAATGAGTCTTTTTTATTATAGTAAGTGAGAATATTTTAGTCACCGTGACTTCAAATTACATGACTTTTCTGTCTCCACGCAGAGCGTTTATGAAATAAGTGTGTCGTGATTTGTTGTCTCTTTCAATATTTGCTACATATGAAAGCCGGCTAGTATGGGTGTCTATATTATAATACGTCAATGGATAGGTACATCATTAACATTTTAAGCAGACAATAGTTACAATAGCAAAAGATTTTTTTTTTTTTTTAAATCGAGATGCGAACACGGAATACGTGTCACATCAATATTCTTACTATTTTCAAACTAAGCTAAACGCTTGTGCTATGAAAATAGGACTAATTTGCTAGTCTGGGCTGAGATTCGAACCCGCGACCTTTGGATCACGAGCCGAGTGTCCTAACAACAAGACCAACAAGCTACTCAAAATTAAAACAATGACCAAACTGTTCGACTTGTTCCGTAAAATACACGAAAACACGACATGCGAGGCATATGTCAAAGGAACTGGAAATACAAAGAATTTAAACAGACTTCAAAGACAACAAAGTAAAATACTGAAAATCGTTTTGAATCTGAACTATCTGACACCGACTGGAACAGGCTGCCAAACGCAGCAACAGCTGGTAAATTCAAGCGGTCAAAAGTAACTGATACACGGATTCATTGGAAGAATGAAGAAGAAGAATTGTAAACCTAGATGGATAGAGAAGCCTCGTGTCAGCATCAAGCTTTGTTAACTGCTTTGAAAGTGGGTGAAAAGAATGGAAGAGAACACTCCCAAAGATCTCTGTTTAATTTGAAATCTATTGAGAAGAAATCAAAGAAATGTGTCCGATGTCTTTTAGGTTAGGTGTTTGCGTCGCTAGGGTTGATGAATTCCATCATTTAGAAACTACATAATGCGAAAGAGAATAAGTACAAAATTGTGATGTCCTTTTGCCGGAAGGATCTTTCTCGGGAATTTGGGATTCTTAGTGAGAGTCCAAATGTGCTTCTGGGTTTTTATTTGTTCCGTACAAATGTAACAATATTAAGACAAGGCACAAAGTTCTAAATAGCTCTCTAAGTGCGTGCTTTCGCAGTGGCTCGCCCCGCACGGCGCGTCTCTTTTATCCCATTGTTCCTCTCTATCTCTGGTCCCTTTCATGCGCTCAGATAGACGTCCATCCAGATACATTACAATAATGTTTAACAAGACAGCTTAGATCACACAGGCGGTGGCAAGGGGCGGATGGTGCCCTATTGTGACAGCAGCCACGGACTTGAAAATCGTGTCAGGCCGTTAAATATGAAGAAAATCCACAAGGTCGAGTATAATGGCGGCAGGTATGGGTAATTTGACAGATCGCGAGGTTTCACGTGAGCTCATTTTTCTATATTTTAATTGGTCGTTACAAAATGTCCTCATTCAGTCGGTAACTGATTCGATTGATGTCGTCATCAATAACCAATGAAAGGGGTTAATGGGGTCGACATCCTCAGCGCAGCAGAGAGATAAAAGGGGTGTCAACAGAATGACACATGTCAGATTTCGACGGTCGCTATTGTTGTTATTAAGTTGTTTCAGACAAATAAAGGGAGTGATTCTTTGAGACCTGAAGAAGTATGATTTCAATCCTTAAGACAAGGATATATCATTTAGAAAAATAATCCAAGAAAGTCTGGACTTATTGCAAGAAGCTAATAGTCTGATTGCTGGTTGCAGAAGGACCAACTGAAAAGTCGACGAACGACAGGCTTGATCCACCAAGTTGTAGCCTGGTACACGACGTGCAGGATGCTGTATAATATTATCGTAACTACTAATACAATATATTTTTATTGTATTCGTGATATCGACTGCACGCGGTCTGCCAAGTTGATTAGTTATGGTAAAATATTCAAAAAATTGTTGTTCGTATCAAATTAAGTACTCACTTCTAGAAAACTCGTTCTTATCAAAAACTGTTAATATTTTAATGAGGAAAACCAACAGTCTTGTTACTGCTGACAGTTTTTTTGTGTTTCACACCATCCAATCGCATAATATTATTAAAGATTTCAGTAAAAACAGGATTATACAATTTTGGTCTTTGGTCAGTACCTAACATTCAGATATTGATCACGATTCCAACATTCGAGTCAATACTCATTTAAATGACCGCCGTCTCTCGTAGATTAGAGATGATTGCGTCTATTCTCAAGGGCTATCATAACAATCATGTCTTGACCGCTAGTATATGTTTAACAATGTACACTTAGTCAATTTTAACGTGATGAGTATTACGTAAAATGAGTATCTACTAAATTATTATAAAAGTTGTTAGAAATCAGTTTATTCAACACACATCTATTAATTTCTTCATCCAAAGTGCTTAAATATTAAATTAAACCCAATGCTTCCGACTTTTGAACGACACCAAATGTATTTACAACAAAATACCAAAAGAGATGACAAATAAACCATGTATCAATTCTGAAAACAACTGACTAACAGGAGAATGGCTAACAGGATTAGGCAGACATCGATCCAAAAACATAGGTATAGTAAAAATTATTAAAAACATATTATAAAACAATATTATAATAAATCGAATGTAGAGAAGCTCATATGCACGAAACGATCCACGGAGAGATCCTTGCTTGGTATACCTAAGCCTAAGAAATATTCTATATAATAAATAAGAATGAGAACTAAACACCTCCTCAGAACTACCGAGATGAAGACTCTAAAACCCATTGCGGGCGAGACCCTCAGAGACAGAGTACCCAAAGCGGAAATCCGCAGAACCTGCGACATACAAACATTGTACGATGGAGCAGGCAGAGAAGGCGTTTCTGGAGGGACCATGTCGAGAGAATGGAGCAGACGAGACTTCCCAGAGCCGTGATGCGCGGGATTCCAGAGGGACACCGACCGCCAGGGAGACCACCAAAGAGATGGAGAGGGAGCTGGACGTCCTCGTTACAGGACCAGGACTGACCTGTCAACACAGATCAAGGATCTAACAAAGGAAGAAGAAGAAGAATAAATAAGAAATTATAAAATTAGGCGCGGAACCAGAGTAGTGGATATCATGGATAGTGTAGTGAAGTTAAGGCAATGAGTTGGGCATGTTGCAAGGCAGAATGCCACAGTATTAACTCCTACAGTTATGAAGTGGAGACCTTGGGAGAGTAAGAAAAGTGTCGGAAGACCTCGAAAGAGATGTGCCGACGATATAGCCGCGGGAGGGGGGAAGAAATGGCTACAATAAGCGAACAACAGAGAATGATGGGAGGGTATGGAAGAGGCCTATATCCAACAGTGGAGAGATGAAGGCAGAAGAAAAAGATAGTAAGTCGCCACTTTCCAAGGCAAAATTAACAAAATGGACTAATGCTGCAATGCTAGAAAAGAATACATATTGAAAAATAGTTGAACAAATAACCTGTATAACACATGTCGCCAAGAATGAAGGTACCTATAGCTAGACCGCATTCAAAAGAGTGTGCGCAAAAATATGTGTGTTGTTACGATGCAAAAAATGAACACAAAATAAGTGTTTCTAGTAGGTAAGTAACCTTTTTTAAACTAAAAAACATATATTTATTTGGAATATCAACTTTCCTCCGCTTTCTTCATACCGGACAAAGCTAGGGAATGGTCTTTTGATTGTGGTCGACCTATAGGTATACCTAGTATAATAAGAAGCGAAAGCGTATAATAAACGATCTCCTTTCATTTTTTATTGTTAAATTTATGCTTAACTTACATTACGAGTACAATTTTAATTTTGTTTTTACATTGAATAACTGTCTCCTCCATAATGTTAGACAGGCAAGGAGGAAAATATGAATCAGCGGTCAAAGCTAATCAAAAAAATTGATTTAGATTCTAATTCCATTTGCGTAACCAGCGAAGGTGTGATTGCTGAAGGTCATTTCTTTGCATTTGCTAAAATGTGGCGCGCGCTATTAGGATTCAATAAGTCTGCAGACTGCTTCTTTTGGTCTTTTTTACGATAGATGACTGTTGATGACGCAGGATTGTTAGATTTTATGTGTATTTTAACCACCGATTTACGATGCGTAGGTAACACAAAGAGGTATGCTTATAGATGTCTCAGTTACGACAAACTTTGTGAAGTTTGCGGTACAAAAACATTATTTTTAATTTTTTTGGAGTTGCGTAGTCTTAAGATACAGATACACATGCTTATTTTGAGCACGCTCATTAGCATGTTCAAAACTAGCGTGCCCTAACAACTGTACACACTTGCTCATTATTAGCATGCTTATTTTAAGCATGAACTGAAATAGAAAATTCAAGGGAACCAATAAATCAAAATAGTTCCAGAGATTCCATCCGCACATTTTTTATTTTAGTTTTTATAATTTTTATTGTAAGATTTGAATCATTCATGTCTTTTAATAAAGTTTTATAAACATTATTTCTTGTTATATTATTTTTACACAGCGGTGACCGAGTATTCCACAAACATTCGTGATTCCTATAATAAGTCACGAAAAGTAATGTTCTGTCATCTCCCCAACGCGCCATATTTGTTTCATCTGTCGCGGACTGAGAAGATCGCATTGATAATCGACACTAGCCACGAATGACATAAGCATGCTCATAATAAGCAAGCCTGTTCACACATGCTCAAAAGATACCCCTTCTCATGGTGAATGACATTAGCATGCTCATAAATCAAAATTCATTCCCTTTAATACAAGTCAAATAAAATGATACAAACCTTCCAATTCCAATTGAAAAATATACCAATTTAAAAATTTTCAGGGTTTTTATTATTTTATTTAACTTTTATTGAAACAAATAATCGTTGCTGTAATAATTCTTCAAAGTTTTGCAAAAAGTAAGTCAGGAATATTGAGAAAAAAAATGCAAACTTTGATGTTGCATATCTCCGTAACCATTGATATTAGATCACAGTTGCTTGAACATTTTCGACTCGTAATCAAGGCAGAAATCTACCGGCCAAGTTTCTGCTGTTATCTCTGGTACATCTTGTATAGCTCTCTGTACACAACAATACATAATATTACATATTTTAGAATGTACGTATACATCGTGAGCGTACTGGGAAAAGTATCCAAGTCAAGAATAGGCATGATGACAGATTTTGAAATAACATTCTATATTGTAAGTACACGTCCACTATTACCGGAAATAACCTTATTTCAGTTATAAACTAAGCTTTTACGCAAATAATTGCATTTTTATCTACCGATTTTTAATTTCGCGCAAAAACGCCCGCAGCTGTCATTTCGTCTACGTGACGTCAAGCCTCAGTAAACATTGCATCGTGTCTATGGCAACGGTTCAAAGACACGGTGATGAGTACTGAGGCGTGACGTCATTCGCTCTGACCAGTGTTTCAGTTAAAATAGCGGATTGCACAATTTTATACTTTTATTTTATTGAAAATCTTATCAATCTCAATGTGTATATTAAAACTGTTTTTTTAGAAGTTAGAATTAATTACTTATTCTTTAATACTGTCATCATGCCTATTTTGCTTGTTAGCAAATTAAGATTAAAGATAAAATCTCATTTCATTACTTTGTATATATAGTTGGTGTAGATAAAATTTTGTCAAAACACATTCTGCGGACTGTCCGACAATAACGAGATTCATTTAGCAGATGTTCATATACCGGCTTGATCAATATGCAAATTTTCGTTTTGCGGAATATCTTCGGAATCAAACTGACTTGTTTTTTTTCCTGTAATAAAATATATTATTGTCATGACGAGAATACAGAGAGGCGTGCTTGACTGTGATTATCTAGCAAAGAGTGTCTACTCCAGAATTGATAACTAATTTTGAAAGCATGTTTGTGTGTATTAAGCCATGTATTCACTAGGGGACAAATTGTCCCTCAACAGCACGCGCGGCATAGAGTCTACGTGACGTTGCAACGTCGTGCACTGTTCCGCGACCTCGCGCACAACATAGCGCGGCATTTCTACGTGCCGTGGCAACGTTGCCATGCGCATGGTACCCGAGCGTACTCACTGCAACATTCCGCGAAGCGTCAGTACCACGTGGTATATTTACAAGTGAATACGCATGCGCTGTATCTGTCAAGATGACAATGCGGGGAAACGAAATCGTTCTCAAAAACGCAAAAACAATAATTATTTGCAAAAAGGACCTTGTTTTTAAATTTGAAATTGCGACCCAAAAAAACATTTCGAATTGCGCGGAACCCCGTTTTCGCCAAACGAGATACCGCAGCTGTCAACATAAGCTCATCGGGTGACATTTCCGCGACAAGATATGCGAGTCCCGGTGTGTACACGTCAAATGGCCGCGTCATTGTCCCCGAAATATGAGCGTAGATGTTGATGCGACATGCCGAGCGGAATGTTTCGCGATTTGTCCCCTAGTGAATACATGGCTTTAGATACACACGTTAATTTTAAAATCTTCACTCGGGCTTTAAAATCAGTTATAATTTTTTTTATCTAAATAGTGGCGTCTTGTTTCTAATCCCTCATCTAGTATAACGACTCGGTCATAAATGTTGCAAAATCGCAATTTGACTTAGATAATTTCAGCAATATTCTCTCGATGTGTGTATTTGGTTAAGTAAAGGAAACGAGTATTTTCAAAAAGTATCGAAACTTATTTTTATTATAATCGGCCGTATTCCAAAAATAACGAGATTGTTATTTGACGATTGTTATCCCAGCTCTCGAAAACAGAGAAACGTCGAGACATCTGTCAAATGTCAATATTTCTATCATTGTGACGACAATATTGGTTTAACTTTAATCTATGCATGAAGAAATTAGTGGATGTGTGTGAAACAAACTAATATCTATCAACTTTTAATGTAATATTAGCACTAATTTTATATTATTACTTGTTTTATGTAACAGTTACTCTGTATTAGCACTTGTTCATCAAAAACTTACATTTTAGAGAAAACTCCAGATTGCAATGACTGGTTAGCGTGATGATATAAATATCGCTTCGACATCAAATAAACGGGCATTTTTTAAAGACACCCAGGCGTCGTGGAAGTACGACATTACAATCCACGTGTGTGTAATAAAATATTGTAACAGTTATTTTAAATTAAAATGATGTATATGCATTACTGAATAACTGTTGGGTGTTAAAAAGTGATACTGCACCATCGTACAAGTATAACTCGAGCCATCGTAAGATGGCATTTTTGACAGATCGTAATAGTGTTGTGACACACTTAAAATCATTAACGAAAAAATTCAGTCGAAAAAAAAATTCGTCGCACGGTGTGAGTTGAGAAAGTCTTTGTACATAAAAAAGGTAAAAACAAAGTCAAAATTAACGTGCAGGGGTCAAAATATAAAAGTATTAATGTCCAAAATCTAAAGCCAGGTAAAAAACAATATCGTAATCACAGCGTGCACTCATTCGTTCTTTCCGTAACAACGTTAAAATAAAACTGTCAAAACCTTAGAGTTAGGGATGGGCGTTGAATGGACGGACTAGTTGAAATCAACCGTTGACGTTGCATCGACGCGTCGACGGTTTACGTTTATCGCATGGACTAGTTGAATTCGTAGACGGTGGACGGCGGACGCCGCGGACGGTGGATGATTCGAGATTCAACATGCAAAGCAACGAGTGAGAGCAAGACAAAACGTCTCCGTTTATTTCTCTCTCATCTCTCGCTGCCGACTTGTAGACGCCATAGACGGCTCGACGGGTAATTTCAATTCAACTCTATAGTACACGATCATAGGGTGCAGATCTGTGTACACGAACTATGACAGAGGTTTGAAATTTGAATGCATGCGTAGGGAGAGATAGTCTTAATAAGCTATTATCTATTATTTTTTATTTGATTTTTTGCGATGTGCACGTGCGACGTTTCGGTGAATTCCCAATTTTACGCTGTATAAAATAAAACAATTCTGTTTAATTATTTTATTTTTTATTGAACTATTATTAATTAACAGGCCGGCTAGATAGTTTTCTAAAATCAATATTTTATTCGATCGATCTCGACTTCTTATATCTACCTGAAAAGGGATGGTAAAATTTAATTATTGTGTTATTTCGTTACTTTTCAACATTAGCACTTTAGCATATAAATGATAAACAAACTTGTAGGGAATAAAATTTTTTATACCTAACTATGGTCCTTATTCAGCAGTCCAACATTAATTATTATATATGTAATATAATCT
Organism: Agrypnia vestita; assembly: GCA_016648135.1. Classification (NCBI taxonomy): domain Eukaryota; kingdom Metazoa; phylum Arthropoda; class Insecta; order Trichoptera; family Phryganeidae; genus Agrypnia; species Agrypnia vestita. Next base: position 46,040 of record JADDOH010007797.1, on the reverse strand, counting down.
TGAATTTAGGTTTAATTAATTTTTACTAAAAATTCCCTGTTTTCAACTTTATAGATAAAAAATAAATCTATTATTTTTATCTTTTTATTGGTTTTTTTTTTGGTTTTTTACATGTTTCGGGAACTATGTTCCTTTTCTCAGATTGAACCTTAAACTGCTATACGCAGACGATGCAGTATTAGTGGCTAACAGTGAAGCTGATCTGCAGTGCTTGGTATCCAGGATGTCCGATGTATGCGTGCAGAGTGAACTTTTGATGAATGTCAGCAAATCGAAAGTGATGGTATTCGAGAGAGACGAAAGAGTGACTAAGTGTGATGTAATTATAAACAACGAATGCTTAGAACAAGTGAACGAGTTAGTGTATTTGGGAAGTATGTTTAGTCGAGAACGGCAACGCTGAAATGATATCGAAAGGAGAGTAATGCGGGAACAAAGTTAATGGGTGCACTAAATGCAATTATGGCCAATAATAATCCTGTCAAAAGAAGCAAGACAGCGGTACATTAATGGCGTTTCTAGTGCCAACCCTTATTATGAAGTGATAGCCCACTGGAATTGGCAAAGAGGAACTGCAAGTAGACTGAATGCGGTTGAAATGCGGTCACTAAGACGCTTGTGTGGAAAATCTTTGGTCGATAGAGTGAGGAATGAACAAATTAGAAGTGAATGCAATGCTGGCTGTAGTGTGGTAGATAGAATAAAGAAAGGAGTGCTGAGATGGTTTGGTCATGTGGAACGTATGAACGAGGAAAGGATGGTTAAAAAAATATATGAGGCGAATGTTGAAGGCAACAGGAATAGAGGGCGTTCGCGAAAGACCTGGCACGATCAGGTACTACAAGTATTTGAGGATGGCCCTGTTAAAAGCCGCAACAATCGTAGAACGTGTATGAGAAGATGTATGAATGTGGCCGAAGCAAAAGTGGTGTGCCAGGATAGAAGAGGTAAAATGCTTTATTATCCCTCTATATATTGTAGATACTCTAAGTAGGGATGGGTCGTCGACGTATTTACCGTCGACGAAACGAGACCGTCCACGTCCGTCCATCGACGAGACGATCAACTAGTTGAATTCGTCAACTAGTTGACGCGTCAACTTCGTTACGTGGACGTCGCGGACGTTCTATCTAAACATCGGGACGATGGTCAACTGTCTACGGTTCGACGCGACGCTGCTCGACGGCTCAACCGTTGCCGGTACATAATTTAAAAATACTTTACATTTGAGATGTTATATAGAAATTTATTGAAGAATACATCTTTCAAAGTCAGGCTTTCACTTTGTGGTGAAATTATTAATAAATAAATATATTGTATTATTTGTCAACTTTAGTTTAAGGCTAACTAACTAACTAACCATAGGCAGAGAGGATAGAGCGCCATACTCTTCTGTCCTGACATACAAGTTTCGCTTTGTCTACATTCATACATCTTCGCATGCAAACTCGACGGTTGTTCAGGCTTCTAACAGGACCATCTTCCAGTATCTGGTTAATCTGGTTATGCCACGTCTTCCGTGGTCGCCCTCTCTTTCTGGCGCCGTCAATATCTTTCTTACCATTCTTTCCTCATTCATTCGCTCAACATGCCCAAACCACCTGAGCGACCCTATTTTTATTCTATGCATTATGCTACGATCAGCTTTACACTCATTCCTAATATCTTCATTCTTTACTCTATTATACATGGATTTTCCACACATACGTCTAAGGGACCTCATCTCCACTGCATTCAATCTACTTTCGTTCCTCTTCTGCCAGCTCCAGGCTTCGCTTCCATACATACATACATACAGTGGACATAAGACACTGACATATTATTAATTTCCTTTTGCATATTTTTATTACTAAATGTGCCATATAGACAGTAAAATTAGCAAAAATTCGATTTTCGCTTTACTTAGATTTTATTTAGATCCGAGGGCTAATAGGCATGATGAAAAATTTTGAAATAACATTCTATATTGTAGGTACCTACACATGTACTATTACCGTAAATAAAATTATTTCAGTGATAAACTAAGTTTTAACGCAAATATTTGCATTTTTCTCTACATATTTTTAATTTCGCGCAAAAACGCCCGCAGCTGTCATTTCGTCTACGCGACGTCAAGCCTCAGTAAACATTGAATCGTGTCTATGGCAACGGTTCAACGACACGGTGATGGATACTGAGGCGTGACGTCATTCGCTCTGACCAGTGTTTCAGTTAAAATGGCGGATCGCAAAATTCTATTATCTATTATCTATTTTGTTTTATTGAAAGTCCTATTAATGTGTATATTAAAATTGGACCATTTTTTAGAATCCTTTCAAAACATTTTCTTCTCTAAAATCACTCATTTTTTAATTCTTTAATAGTGTCATCATGCCTATCAGGCGCGTGTTTGAAATCTTCTTTTTTTTTCACTTTATTTATTTAAGATTTTTTTTGAAAACACTTAAAACTGAGGTTAGTGTGAAGGGTATCGTATATGATATTTGAGGACTGTAGCATAAAGGCAAAATATTTATCTTCTTATTTATAAGTTGCAATGTGCACTCTGCCATTTGCAAAGGTCGCATTTGCAAAAGTAATCTTTATTTGTGCAGTAGATAGTTTCGTTTCGGCCAATGTCCACGGTAGAGATTTATGTGAGATTTTCTGTGAGAGAGTGAGGAGAGAGAGAAGACAACTGAAATACGGATTTTGCTTCCTTTTTCATTTCATTGTTAAATTCAGCACTAAATATAGAGAAAGTGTCGCATTCACCCACGCAAAGTTCTATGAAGATTCAAAACATTATTCAAACGTTAGTATTTTTATCATTGTAGCGAGAATTTCATATTTGCGCACTTTGAATGAATAAATTCGTAGATGAAACAAACTGATTGATGCCGACTTTTAATAATATTTAAATTTATTGTATATTATATTCATATTTACAATGTTATTATATACCTAATAGCGATCAAAACATGTTTGTCACGCGAAAAAACGCATTAGTTGACCATTGATGTTCCGATCATTAGTTGAGTGAATTTGAATTCCCCCGTTAACAGTTAAAACGGAATAAATGTATGAAATTTAATACCTTATCGTTGTTTAACTTTTCATAATAAATACATGATTGTAAATGTTTGCGGATTTAGAGAATTTGTTTGCGGAAAAGAGAGGAAAAGAAAATGTAGATAAGAGAATAAATAAGAACCGTGGACGTCACAGAAAAAAGAGGAAAATCAAATTCAGATAAAAGAACATATCGTCGCTGTATATATTATATAATAAAGCCAATGTGCCGTTTAATACATTCCGAGATGAATGAATCAATTTGTCAATTTTTCATATAAATAATGGAGTTATTTGTACTAAAAAAACATTGTTGTTAATATGGAAAGTCTGCATAGTAATTATTTAAAATATTTTTTTATAAATCTATTCTGCGAAATTATTTTTTAAAACAGTTTCATTCGTTTATCTCAGAATGTAACAAAGCGACACATAGGCTTAATTATAAATATATACAGCGACGATATAAGAATCGTGGACATCATAGAAAATAAACCAAAAGAAAATTTAGATAAATGAACAGAATCGTTGATATAATTGAATACGTCAAGAAAATGAAATGGTCGTTACCCGGAGGCAGCCGCATCTCTCGGAGAACGGACAATCGCTGAACGAGTGCGGTCTCCACCAGATAGGAATAAACTAACAGGTTAACGTGTTGTAATTAAATAATAATACGCTTCTTAAAAATATTAACTCCAAAGGTTACTTTAAATCTTACAATATTTAATAACACAGGAAATCGCGCGCGATAAGATCACTTGAATTGACTTTTTAATCACCAAAACTGATGTTTAATCACTGAAATTGAGGTAGTCACAAGCGAGAAACACAAACGTTGCTACGACTGCCGCAGTACACTGGTTGTACGAACCCGCGTCGCATCCGCGCGATGGCCGGTCTGCGAATGTTTCACCACTGCCAATAGAGCCTGCGACCCGTAGACCGGATTCCAATATCAATAACCATTAAGGTACAGATACACATGCTTATTAGTGGCATGCTAATGAGCATGCCACTAATAAGCATGCCCTAACAACTGTACACACTTGCTCATCATTAGCACGCTTATTAGTGGCATGCTCTTGTCATAGAATAGAGACGCTCTTGTTCAAAATGGAAACTTTGCAAACTGAAATAGAAAATTCAAGTGAACCAATAAATCAAAACAGTTCCCGAGTTTCCATCCGCACATTTTTGATTTTAGTTTTATAATTTTTATTATAAGATTTGAATCATTCATGCCTTTTAATAAAGTTTCGTGATTCCTATGATAAGTTACGAAAAGTAATGTTTTATCATCTCCCCAACGCGCCATATTTGTTTCATCTGTCACGGACTGAGAAGATCGCATTAATAATATTAGCCGCGAAGCCCGCGAATGACATAAGCATGCTCATAATAAGCAAGCCTGTTCACACATGCTCCAAAGATACCCCTTCTCATGGTGAATGACATGAACAACCGGCGGTTGATTTTTGAGCATGCCACTAATAAGCAAGGTCTAAAGAAGGTCGATAACGTGCCACTAATAAGCATGTGTACCTACTCGGTGTCGCCCGGGGGAATAGGCGGAGAAAAACATCAAAATAATCCATTCTTCTTATTGTTTTATTATGCTGATTTTTTTGTGTAGATACGAGTTACAGAGTTTTTCGATAAGAACAATGTGATTTTAAAATGAACGTTACATTTCAAATCATATTGATAAACATCCTTAGCAGCTGAAATTTTACCATCTATATATAGATATAAGATAATGTATAATGTTATAAAAATGAGGAAAATCAGCATATTTAAAAATGTTCCATTTTTTAAGCTTCGGATAGTTTAGAAGTGATAGAATGTAGGTAAATAGGTACCTACTTTACTATTTTTAAATTGTTTGACGTTTGAAAAATGGAACATTTTTAAACAAGAGACAGCTTGTGTTGAGATTTGTGAAAGAGAAAAAAAAAGCTCAATTGTTTTCTGAAAGCATCTTGCTGTTTTCTATAATGTTGATAAAAACAATGTAATTTTTAATTTGAAACTAAATTACAATCGCATAGATCACCCAGTTTCCGAGTTTTATTTATTTATTTTCTGCTAAGTGTTAATTTCTAGGAGATTTTCCGTACCAAAGAATTTCGATACAATACGATAATGTTTAAGATACAACCAATTTTATAAAATTTATTGTGAAACACAAAACAAATACACAATGTTTTGAATATAATTACGTCGCTTAAATGGCCACCTCGGCTTTGTTTACAGGAGTGAATTTGCTGAACCCAATTTTCGATTGCTTAACTAGGCTTAGTGTCGATATTCAATTTATTTAAATCACCAAGCGTTTACGTTTGTTTGCTAAAAACATTAATTTCAAACAGCCCCACAAAAAATGATACAAAAGACAATTTCTTGAGGGTCATTTGACAGTTGACTCTTGAAATATTAATTCACCAAACTTTTCTTCAAATTGCGAATTAAGACTGACATGAACGAACTATTATTGTGTTATTACAAGTACTGTATAGTTCACGTTAGTGAACATGGGTCCCTATACAGGGTTATTTGTAAAACATTCATAACCTCGCAGGACTATATTCCGACCTTGATTATAAGTCGAAAATGTTGCAGTTATTATGACCTTATACCAATAGTTAAGGAGATATACGACATCAAAATTTGCATTTTTTTTTCAATATTTCTGACTTAGTTTTTGTAAAACGTTGGACTATCATTACAGTAACTTATATTGAATATGAAAAATTCATTCCCTTTAATACAAGTCAAATAAAAAAATAAAAACCTTAGAATTCCAATTGGAAAACTTTGCAATTGGAATTTTTTCAGGGTTTTGACCATTTTATTTAACTTGTATTTAAATGAGTCCTGCGAGGTTATTAATGTTTTACAAATAACCCTTTATAGGTGGAGAAAATTTTCTGGCGGGAAAGACTCGTTTTATTTTTTTGGGAAATCGATGTAGATAAAAAGAGATTTTGATGAAAACTGAAAGCACCCCCACCGTAGTTTCGAAAATTTGGTGGTGGTTGAAAAATTTCCTGGTGGGAAAGTGAATAGTTCACTTACAGAAGTTGATGTAAATAAAAAACAATTGTTCAAATTAACTACTGAACGATTCAAAGTGAAAAGGTCACTTGCCTGAACTAAAATTCGCATCTCTAAAGCTAAAGCGCATTCCACAATATATGTATGAACATGAAGAAAGAAGGAAAAAGGTAAGACGTACCTACCTACCACGTTTAAGTAATTATACTAGAACTTGCTAAGTGAACAAGTTAGCTATATCTAGCTAGACCTCATTCAAAAGAATGGCATGTTACGCAAAAACCCAGTTTACACGGCGTTACGAACGCGAAAATGATTATTATTGTAATGGAAAATTTTTTCAAAGAAACTTCCAAAACATTATATTATTACCTGGGTTACTACGGATAATTATTTTGACAAGGAATTTTATTATTTTCTAGAAAACAAACATTTTTTTATAATGTTCCATATGTTAGAATTTTTGCCTGTATTTGACGTTTTCATATATTTTTGTGTTCAGTTCTTCCGAATAAACCGACATTTTATCATCTTACGAGTTTTGTGTTCAGTTCTTCCGAATAAACCGACATATTATCATCTTACGAGTTTTGATTTTTAATTATTGGATTGACGGATTGAAGGATTGACGGAAACTAGTGCGAGAAAATAAGCACACTTTGTACGTACAAGCAGTAATTCCGATACGCTATCCGAGTTATGTGTGGTTTTTGTTTACGTGTTTGAATTAATGTTTATATTGTTGTACTGGCTTAGTGTAAAATAAAAATATGTGCGTTGTTACGATGCAAAAAATGAACACAAAAGAAGTTTTTCTAGTTAGTAAGGCACTTTTTATAAATTAAAAAAAATATATTTATTTGGAATATCATATTGAAGGTTGTAATACGGGTTTGCCAGGCCACTTTCCCCCCGCTTTCTTGTTACCGGACAACGGTAGGGAATGGTCTTTTGACTGTGGTCGACCTATAACTACTGATAAGACACCCGATTCTAAAACTATGTTCGTATCATCGAAGTTAGTGACTCGGAGAACAATCGTATATCCGCTGTTTTACTTTTAGATTTTATCAAAATTTTATTTTTGCCGAGTCAAGGTTCGCGTCACTCAAGTCAGCAAAATCTACGGGAGCGAGCGAGGCTTCTGGGCTCTGTCTGCAAACGCAGATTTAGACAAAGGAATCGCTGATTGAAGGTATTGAGCGAGCGATGACTTGTGACCTGATCATCAAACATAGAAATTGCTGATACAGCCATTGTATTGCTCACGGAAACGGATTTAAAAATCTATGCATAATGGAATAGAGTATGATCTATCGAGAATGTTTGCTTTCTCCCATGTATACCTGGCCGCGTGCCCTGTAGTATATGCTATGCTCGTATATGTCGCAGGGTATAAACCCTGTTATAACTATATGCTGCAGGGTATAAACCCTGTAATAACTAAGAAAGGATCGGTGAGATTTGATATATACGCCTTCATAGTTCTGAAATCTGTTGTGTGCCATTGAAAAATACGGAATCGTAATAATAAGAGATAGCAACACGCATATACATTTTTATTTTTTTATTTACAACGACATTTGTGACATAATTGTGTTACCTCCCATTTAAGAGCATTGCTCTTGTGATCGGACGAGGTACTTTGCATTGTTACATATAATTATTTTACATTATATGTATGGGATGAAGTAGTGGAATTAAATGTTTTTGAATGTGTCTCTAGTTGTATTTATTGAGATGTTCTCTTAATTTGTTTTTCAATTGTTTTGTACAGATTTTTTTTGGATTTTAAAGTTGGCTTGTAATCTTGGTGATGTGTTTTTTCGAATTGTGTACGTTTGTTTTCCTTGATGAGTTGCATAACTGATATTTTTTATATACAGGGTTATTTGGAAAACATTAATAACCTCGCAGGACTATATTCCTGCCTTGATTATGAGCCGAAAATATTCCAGCTATTATTACCTAATATCAATAGTTGCGGAGATATGCGACATCAAAATTTGCATTTTTTTTCAATATTTCTGACCTATTTTTTGTAAAACGTTGGACTATCGTTACAGTAACTTATATCGAATATGAAAAATTCATTATTTTCAATACAAGTCAAATAAAATTATAAACACCTCCGAATTCCAATTGGAAACTATTCCAATTGGAAATTTTTCAGGGTTTTTCGTAATCGATATAAGTTACTGTAATGATAATCTAACGTTTTACAAAAAATAGGTCAGAAATATTGAAAAAAAATGCAAACTTTGATGTTGCATATCTCCATTACATACGCATACATCATGATAGCTTGAACATTTTCGATTCATAATCAAGGCAGGAATTTAGTAACCCTGTATAGTTTCTACCTTTAGGTCTGGAAATATTTTGTATAGTGTCTGTGTGGAGAATGTTGATTTCTTTAATGTATGACTTTAGTAATTGTTCTCTGAATGATTTTAATTCGATTTATTGTATTATTATAAGTTCCGCCCCACCCTATTATTCCACATTGGACAGTTGCATATAGTGGCTATATTAAGACGACCGAACAATAGTAATTTCTGAATATGAGACCAATAACCAACAGGGAGCAGAAGCTTGATAAGGTTAAAACTAAGACGGTGTAACAATGTCTTCAGTGACATACTCGTAGGTACATACCTGTATCTTAAAATAAAAACCAAGTTTTTATTATACTCCCTTTCTCATTTACTAGTTGAAACAGGTTTCGTGCCTACCCCACGCGTCGGGCTCGAGCTCGGGAAATTCGACGCTACCGCGATTCGTCTACTATGTATTATTTCGTATTAGTATTATTATTTTGTATTATTTTATTTTTTGTATTATTAAAATCCAATCTAATTATGCCGCCTCGCACCGGTTTATACGACCCGTGCGGGGCAGCACGGTCTTGCATTGTAGCTAAAAAAATGTCAACCTGGAGACGAATGAGAAGGACCGATATGGGAGCTTTTGCTCATAAAACGGTCCTGGGTAAGCGGTGGGTACCATTCACAGATCATTTTTATCGTCGCCCCGAGATCGCCTGGAAAGTTTCAGCTCTATTGGATCACGGGAAAAGCGTTAAAAATCCATCCAAAGTTTTTTCGGCAGACAAACAGATAAGCCGACAAGCAGACAAGCAGACGCTACAAGTTAAAAGAAAGGGAGTAAAAAATGGCTCATAATTGGGATAGTTGAGTAAGAGAGTGATGATATTAAATCTTGAAACTTGTCATTTGAATATTATTAATATTTAAAGCATTAACATTGTTCGTATATAACCATTTATGGAGATTTTTAGTCTACCGGTTTCGAGACGTACCCGTCTCTTCGTCAGGACGTTCACTACACCAGCATGTATATTCCACTACACACCACAACTGTAGTATAATTTACACACTAATATTTCTCGCGTGCGTGTCAATCTAACCGAAGATTAACACGCACGTGTTAACTAACATTTTGTTGTCCCTTTAAAATTATGATGAGGTAAAATATTCGACGATGTTGCCAAATGAAGAGAAATTAAAGTGAATATATTCAGTATTACAACAGAGTTTCATAACAACTGGTATATTGGTGTCATATCGAGTTCCGATGCAAGAATATTTGCATATTAAGCGAACATTTGCTCGCGCAAACCAACCGCTATCTTGTTCGGGATTCTTCATTTTATTGGCAAAACTTATTAATATTATTATAGGCACTTTCCTGCGCGCTCAGCCGCGGGGCATCACCTCTCAGCGCGCGCTACCAGGAAAACGCGTGGATATTTACCAGCAGATAGTGGACAGCTTTCTTTAAGGTGGAAACATACCTACTACTATTGCTTGACCGCAATAACTTGGCGTGCGGCGACTTTGGAACTAAAACCCGCCCCGCCCGCACCCGGCGGTAACCCCGAGCCGAGCTCTATGAGCGCGAGCTGCGACATCTTCATTACCAATATACACTGAATTATTATGTCCAAAACATCCTTAACAGTCCGGGATGGTGCAAGAACATGCGCCAATGAAGTATTAAAGTTTTGCGAAGCTGAAAAAGCGAATAATGGACCGATATTACCGTCTGACAGTTTGACAGCTAGAACGGCCGCCATTACTGCGTGGTTTCTTTGGTGCTGCCTGACCAAATTTCTGTTAAAGGGTACGACACCGGTCACGGGACATTCTGTACATTATGTATTTACCCCTGGCAACTTCTGTTACGCGACAGGGACGCCCTTCCTCGCACGCCAATTTATAGTGGTCGCATTCTAAAACGGGACGCGACGCGACGTGTGGACACATGACGCGAACGCACGTATATAACACGCCGCGTGATGCTACAACACGCTTTGCTAGTATCATAGAAGGACGGAAGTGTATTGACGTGGCCGGTGATTAACTATTTAAAGATGAGTAATTTCTATGAGTAACATTAGAATAAATAAATAAAAAACAATTTTAAGTTTAACCAAATCCAGATAAGGAGTATAGACTCCTTCAATAACTTGAGATATTATTTTAGAACAAGATAAATCAACTATAAAAAATATAACGAAATAATAACAGCATCTTAGATTCGTATTTCTGTACAAACATTATATACTTCTACATTTATTATTGAATGAAGTTAAAACTAGTCAGTCTCAGCTATACGTCTCGGCCTTATTATGAGATTAAAGTTGTATTAATGAACGCAAAAATCACATAGGAAATTTTCGGGAGATTCTTTTCCGCAACATTCCTTATGTATCCAATTCGAGCATCTGCAACAACGACGACCAAACGCTTGACATATAGCGCAAATATGATTCTTCACATCATCATCTTCACCATCATCGCACAACTGAGCGATGGGAATATTATCCTCACGATCTTCACTGTTGCTGATACATTTCTTTGACCTAACTTTAGGTCTCTTTTTTCCTTTTGCGAGCTTTGTCTTTTTATTTTTCAGATAGTATTCATCCTCACTATTTTCGCTGCTGTTCAAAAGTTTCCTTTTAACAGATTTTCCTTTAGTTTTTTTCTTCTCTTTACAATTCTCGCCTTTTTCCGTCTTCATTTGCTTTATTTGTCGCTTGACCTCTTTTTCTTCTTCACAGATTTATCAATCTAAAACAAAAATAAATTAATCTATCATTTTCATAGTTTACAATTTCGCGCCCCGTTTCATAATACCGCGCCCTGTGCGCGGAATTAACAAACTCGATCATTTCATTTTATAACATCGAAATAATACAGTAAAATTAATCGTGTATTCAAATCCATTTGGGCATTAATTCTACAATATGTAAGCATTAGAATAGAAGGAAACGATATGTTACGGTGTTAAGTTTGCGTAAGATATTTTCAGCCTTTAAATTTAAAGCGCTGAAAATATCTTACGCAAGTGCATTGAGATCACTAATTTGTATTGTAATTTACCATAATTTATTTATAATGATTGATATAAGGTTGTTTTTCTTAAATTTGACATTTAAATAATAATAAAATGTCATTAGTATGTATAATCACAGTAATTAAAATATCTACACCTAGAAAGGGCTCTTTATTTGTAGGTATATGAAATGTCAATCCAACTGTATTTGTATTTAAATGTGTGACTTGTCTCTAAAATATAGTTTACGAATTCTTAGAAGCATGTTATGTGTTATTTTATTCTAATATAAAAGCTACGGACCGTTTTACCTATATTCAATGATGAAGGTTTATTGTAATAAACTGAAAAAAAAAAATTGCAATTAACTTTTTATGCACCGGAATGTTTTAATGGGTCGACCAATTTACACTGCTTATTTAATTATTTTGTTACTAATTTAAATTCATTAGGTAACGATATTTTTATGTGTAGGCATGTTCTGATTGCTTAATACTCCACTTTAAAATATGATATATGTACGCGACACAAAAATCGCCGCGTACGCGGGGAAAAGATGGCAAAAAGTGGACTGTATTTTGAATGGGAAATGAAGGACGTTTCGACTCACCGTTTTTGTGTTATTGGCGTCCTTCGATGCGATATAACTTCACCAAACAACTGTTTCGCTTGGTTGGCCACCAACGTTCGTTACTCCCGAAGTTCGGCGAAGACGAAATTAAACGAAAATTATAAAATGTACAATTAAACAACGAGACGAAAAATTGGAGCTTTAACACAAGCCTTGTCGAAACGAGAGAGAGAATCGGAAACTATTTAGGGTTGGATATTTTTCGATAGGGACTAATCAGTGTTGCCACATAAGAAAAAAACAATATTCTTTTGAATCAATTTCTGTGCCAACGTGACGTTACGAATACGTTTATGAGAAAATACTACAGGTGTCTCTAGCAAAGTCCCCTCAAATAAACGAAAGGTTTTCGGGTTTGGAAGATAAGTACGTAGAACTTTCAAAATTTTGATAATGCTTGGATGTTCTTACGATGGGATTGGTGAACGTTGCATTGTGTAAAGTGATCACTTAAGCCAGCTGAAACAGTTCGTAAGCCCTGGACCATCCTATAAAAACACTTCCGTACATGTTTCTCATAAGATGTTTTCGTCTCTGTGAGACTTGTACAATTTATCAATATATTCATTATCTCTAATTTAGGTTTATTTCAACTGACACTTTCGGTGTCGAGCCATGTTGAAAATTTTGCGACCATTGCCTTTTGTTTTTATTTGAAGCAGCTATCCGAGCTCGCTGACCGGGGTTGGTCTGATTAATTAGACAAAAGTCATTCATCACAGTGTCTACTGTTGAAAACGATTGATTTTCAACCCTAGAAAGATAGTCGACGTAAAATTGACGCACGCTTATTCGAAATATTGCTCTATCTTTCCAAATAGTGCGAATTTGTCGCTGTGCGTATAGGACATCTCACTCGTTGCCTGGTACTTTCGTGAGGCGCACTTTTTGCCGAGGAAAGAGTAACCAATTTTGAAATATAACGTCCGCGTGAGTCAAAATGACGCACGATAATCTTTTAAGTGACTTTTAAGTTGATATGTCCCAAAGCTGTATCTGACTCTGTATGTTTCTATTATCTATGTTGTCACGTGTCGTGGCTGCGGGAGGAATTAATGAAACGCTGGAATTTAATAACGGATTTATTAAATATTGATTTATTAATTAAACAATGGTACAAAGTCGCCTATAACACTATTAAATGTAACTATATTCTTTAAATTAACTATTTCTTAAACTTATCACTCGTAAATAGACACTTCTTAATCGCTTTAACACTTAATTCACTATTCACTAGAACAATCCATCCAATTTCAGCACGTATTATTATTCGCTACGTAAGAACTTTTCCATAATATTCGCTCCAATATCGCACAAGGGTAAGTACTTTACTTAATTATTTGTCGCTTAGTTCACACGCCTGATGGTAACACTGTTTTCGCTTCGTGATTCGCCGTTTGAGCCGCGAAGTAGGAAACGTTAAAATATCAATGGCCCTCAGCGGCCTGGATCCGTTTATTTATACCTGATAACGTTGAATTTTCGAACCTTCGAGAATTCTCTAGTATTAACTAGACGTTTATAGTGTTTTCTTGCAAGTTCTCTTAACTTCCAGATGTTCCTGGAACTTTGGAGACGTCTCTCGAAAGCTGTAGATTACGCTAGGCTGTTCTGGAATCTCCGGTAGTATTGTGAACATTTCAAACAACTGTCACTTGACATGAGTGCGTGATTCTTTTTAGCCTCGTTACAATATAAAAGATATCCAAATTATTTAGTTTATAAGTCAAAATGACTGATTATTAGAAAAAAATAGTGTTTTGTAATGAATGAAAAAAATGTCGGAAGTTTTGTTGATTATAGAAGAGGTTTAAAATTGTTGTTATTTTTATATACCTACATAAAAAAATGTAAATACATAACTTGTGGTATTTCTTATTTCATATATGTGTTGGTAAATATACAGGGCGTACCAGAGCTGGCAGCAGAAACTTGGCCGATAGATTCCTGCCTATGTTATGAGTTTAAAATGTTCAAGTAACCATGACCTAATATCAATAGTTACGGAGATAGCAATATCAAAGTTTGCACTTTTTTCTCATTATTTCTGACTTATTTTTTACAAAAAGTTGAAATATCAGTACAGTAACTTAGGTCGATTATGAAAAATTCATTCGCTTTAAAACAAGTCGAATAAAATGATAAAAACCTTGCAAAAATTTAAAAAAAGTTTTTTTTACAAGGTTTTAATCATTTTATTTAAGTTGTATTAAAGCGAATGAATTTTTCATAATTGATATAAGTTACTGTAATGATACTTCAACTTTTTGTAAAAAATAAGTCAGAAATAATGAGAAAAAAGTGCAAACTTTGATATTGCGTATCTCAGTAACTATTGATATTAGGTCATGGTTGCTTGAACATTTTAGACTCATATCACAGACAGTTATCTACCGGCTAAGTTTCTGCTGCTAGCTCTAGTACACCCTGTATAGTAACCATTGGTTTATTCAAATCAATAAATATTGACGTTACAGCTAGTCTAAATCTCATGCGTAGATTTTACGCATAATTATCTTTTAAGTACATCGCAATACAATTATCTTTCTAGGGTTGAAATGTTGTTTGTAAATTGCATTAAGGTGAAACAGCCGTGTAAATTGAGGGATCGTTGTATTCTAACAATACGTGCACCTAGAAGTTAATACGTCATCGCGGCCATTAAACACAAACATATTTGGCCTCTCCGGTGGGTTGTAAATAAATTTGAATATTTTTTTGGCATTCTGGTTAGAAGACGCTATGACATTGAGATGTTAACTAATTGCGTATTTTGTCACCAGATAATAAGATGTCAAATAATATGCACGTATTGATATAAAATTATATCAGTAAAAACGGTAAATTTTCCATACGTGTGCTTTTTTATTTCTAAAAATATAAACTATTGTTTACATCTGGCATTCCACGGGGATCAGTTCTGTTACCCATTCAATTTTTGCTGCATATTAAAGACTTCTTCAACAAATATGAACGATCTATTATTAAAAAAGGAGTGAGCTGGGCTGCTTTTGGCAAACTCAGACAAATGTTCGCAACAAAGAGATCCCAATTAGCTTAAAAAGGAATGCCTTTGAATCGTGCATACTCGGTGCTGTTCTGAAAATAGCAATATTAGGATGTCAGATCTTTATCCCAACCTTGACAGGTATGTATAACATTGTATTGCCATCAATTTCGATGTTTTAAGTTTGACATGTTTGAAATTAATAAATTCAATCAATAGGAAAGCTTTAAAACGTAAAAATATTATGTTATTCACAATTACGAATAATAAGCTATCTAATTGATTGAATTCATTAATTTCAAACCTGTCAAACATAAAACGCTAAAAAAACCGGCGTCACAGTGTTATACAATAACTGTCAAGATACAGAAATAGCAATATGGCTTCGTTCAGAATACGGATGAATGTCAGTGATGGAGTGGAGACGATGGCCCTGACGAGATAATAAGAGATTAGATAATAAGAGATTACAGAATTATAAATGATGAAATTAGGCGCAGAACTAGAGCAGTGGTTGTGAAGCGAAGCTAAAATGGCGAGATGGTCAGGGAATGTTGCAAGGTAGGATGCTACAAGATGGACTCCCAGAATTCTGAAGAGGAGACCTTAAGAGAATAAAAGAGGCGTCGAAAGACCTCAAAAGAGATGGGCCGACAATATAGCCGCTGTGGGGGGAAAGAAATGGTTACAAATAGCAAATAACAAGGAAGGATGGAAGGGTATGGAAGAGGCCTATATCCAGCAGTGGAGAGATGAAGGTTTAAGAAGAAGAAGATTAAAATAACTTATTTAGTGTTTACTGCAGAAGTGTAAATGAGAAAAAAACTATTATACCTCCACCATGGTAATATTTCTAACTTGTTAATGATTGGTTGTGCGTCATGCATGTGCGATGGCTACGAATCAAAATGTTTGACAAAGTTGGAATGTTTTAATTCGGTATCAGATGATTACAATTTGTCAGTAAACAAATCGCAGTGAATTAGCTATTAGACTGAGGTGAGAGACATGTTTATATAAAGACAGACAATAAAGATATTATTATGCAGGGTGTCTCGTAGGTAGTAGTAAAAGTTTCAGAAGTCTTCTGCACTCAATTTTGAAAAGAAAATATACATTATGGGTTAAATGTCGACAGTTACGGAGATAAACGATATCAAAGTTTGTATTTTGTTTCAATATTTCTGAATTATTTTCTGTATTACGCTCGACTATTGTAGTTACTTATATGAAATATTAAAAAATTCATTTCCTTTAATACAAGTCGAATAAAATGATAAAAACCTCACAAAAAATATTTTTAAATTTCTCTAATCATTTTATAAGACTTGTATCAAAGCGAATGAATTTTTGATATTCCATATAAGTTACTGTACCAATTTTATTTTATTTATTTATTTTTATTTATTTTTGGTCCAATGGTCTATCATTTTAGAGAAATATCTCAAAAATGCAACTTTGATGTCGCTTGTCTCAGTAACTGTCGACATTTTACTCAAGATGTAAAGAATAGGTACTTCACGAAGTTTTTGCTACTATCTACGAGGCACCCTGTTTAATTATAATAACTATGCCAATCTTGCTGTGCTATTCTCTTCACTGAATTCACTATATTTCTCGTATTATTAATATATTATGTATAAATAATATTTTGAGTATGTTCAAATTTTTCAGAACAGTACTGGATTTTTGTCACAGGGACATCATTCATCAATCCATATATTATAGATGTCTCACATAGACGAAACTGCATTTTTATGGGAAAGTAGGTGTAGAAGTCTTTGGGTGTACATAGGGCTTACGACCTATCGTACGTCTGGCTTAAATGATTCCGATGAATTTCATTGCACAGATAAAGTATATTGGTAATAAATTTCGAAATTAACCATAGATGTCTCATTAGCGACATCTGTGGTCATTTAAGGGGAATGAAAAAGCTTTGGTGCCGGCCGCGTGAAGCATGGTTACAACTCATATGTGAAACGTGGCGCACAATTTAAATATACATACAATTTCCAACATTTATTAGACATGGTATATTATATCATAGGTGGAAATGGCGTTACATTGTGTAAAGTAATCTATTATGCCAGCCGTACGATAGGTCGTAAGCCCTATTTTCACCCAAAGTGAAGCATGGTTACAACTTATATGTGAAACGTGGCGCATAATTTAAATATTTTCCAAAATTATTTCCATATTTTCCATATATTCCATATTTCCAAAATTTATTAGACATGGTACATTATATCATAGGTGGAAATGGCGAACGTTACATTGTGTAAAGTAATCAATTAAGCCAGCCGTACGATAGATCGTAAGCCCTATGTACACCCAAAGACTTCTATATGTACTTTCCCATAAAAATGCAGCTTCGTCTCTATGAGACATCGATAATATACATTGATTGATATTTTGTATATTTTAATAATTTTTTAAAACTATATTTAACCTTCGGCACCGGAAGATCGAAAAAAGGTTCGGGCGCTGGAGCGGGGTACAAAGTGACCGCAGTCAAATTTGTGTTTTAATGAAGTGTAATGGTTGAAAATGTTCTATAATATTTTTAATTATACAATGCGAACAAAATTCTACTAAATTTGTCGCCATTTTATAAGAAATCGTAATATTTATATCGTACTATCCCACTGACAGAAACTTTTCAAACAGAATGAAATTAGGTAACCGCCATATTTAGAATCTTTTGCTTCCGCCCCGTTCCGGAACAGGAGTGTTAAGTTATACGAGAACAAAATGGGTAAGAACTATAGATAAATTTATAATAATGAGCCGTTATTAAAAATATGAATTACTCGTGTCTATGGTCGGGAATCATTATCGTTTCTATGGTCATTAATTGCGAGCATAGAAAATATATATTTATCATGGACGTGTGATGGACGTTGCGGAGCGGGTTGATTTGGATGTTCCAATTGTCAAGACTGAAACAGCAACTCCAGCTACTGTCGGCGATGGAGTAAACGACGCTGGAGTCCTCTATACCGGTGTGGATACATCGTTCCTTGATGTCAAGCAGGAATGCTTGACGATCTCCAGGAATGCCGACAAGGAGACGGGTAAGGGGTCGGTTTCTTTCGATTGTTTTATTGATTATAAATCGCAGTTTGGATGTGTAAGTGTGTTTATTTTTACATGATGTCGGTCGACGATTGGTCGTCACCCAAAATCATAAATCATATGGGAAGAATGATGTTTTGTTTGTTCAGATCTCTATCGTGGATAATGTTATTCGAAAATCTGACGAGACAGATCGAAATTAATGATTTCAAGACTGCTCCAACTTACCCACACATATTTAGAAAAATTAATAGGAGAATACTTACGGACGTCTCTGAGCTACACAGGTGAGTTAGTGAAACTCTGAATACACCAGCGATCAGTAGCATCAACTTCATCAAATCCTCGACTCCAAAACCTTAACATATTTTACCCAGGTCGCTAGGTTGGGTTGTTTTGACCAAATAAAATTGGTCAAAACAACCCTAACACTAGGATTTGCAGTTTATATAACAAGTTGTGTCGTTGGGACACATTAGCAGCTCCCAGTTTATCCCTAGTATATACGCATCCCTGCCTGTATCTTACCAAAATAAATTGACCACTGAGAGGAGCCCTGAGGTAAGTGGCGGGTCTCCCTCGTAGATTCCTGAAAGATTGGTGTACATCTGAAACTACAAAAATATCTGATCCTTGGCTTGGCAGTAAATAAGTAGATTTAAAAAAATAATTAGATAATGTGTATGTTTAAAAATAATAATAATCACGCTGACAAGAAAAAGAGTTAGATTTGTCACTCCTGCCTAGATGTTTTTTTAAATAAACCAATATACTTAGTAGGTATACTTAACATATCTTAAGGCCATTTATTAAAATTGACTTTTATTAGTCCAACAGAGATAACTATTATATAAAATAAAGTGTTAATATTAGAATTTTGATGCTTAGAATGTTTATTAAAATTTATCAAAAATACAAGTAATTACATCAAATTCCATCACTTAAAAATCAGAATTAAACGTCATTTTTTCTGTACACTCGATGCCCCCGAAATGTTTTTGAATTATTATAAACACGCTTCCAAGTTTTAAGCTTTTTTTTTGTATTTTCATGCATGTCTGTAGATACTAGAAGCATGGAAAGTATTGGCTCAGATACTCCTGCAGTCAAGCCTGAGCCGGGGTCTCCAGCTCAGAGCTGCTGCGGAGAGCCCCACTCCGACACGGAGGTCAAGCAGGAGTACTCCAGCGAGGCTGACCAGCGCATTGGTAAGGCGAATATTAAAAAACCCCAGTCGGGACAATAGTGAGTGAATATGATAGTTGGTTCTTACATTTTCGTATAAAATCGCTTATTTGCTCGTTGACGTGGAAACATTCTGAGACATACTTCCGCAAGAAGAGCAGGGCGGACAATTTGGGAATCAATAATTTTGTATAAGAATATTGAGTCCATCGGAATACTTCCATCCGATAGAACTAGAATATTAAGTTTTTTCATGGGTTGTGGTCATTATTTCTAGGGAAATGTATTATTGGATATACATATATTTTATTTTTATTGTAGGTGTCTCGACTCCAGAAGATACCGCTTTGGAAGAATCAGCTGCGCCTCCGACTATCCCTGGAAGATTGGAGACAATATTTATTCCCGAAAATATATCTAATCGCGCACTCAGATTCAGTACAGAAAAACCGTTTTCTTGCACACAGTGTACTTATTCGGGTAAACGGAGAGGGAACTTGACAGCGCATATGCTTACTCACACTGGTGAAAAGCCATTTGCGTGTCCACATTGCAGCTATTCGTGTAATCATAGAGGGAACATGAAAGATCATATTCTTACACATACTGGGAAGGAACAATTTTCATGTTCACAATGCACTTATAAATATAATCATAGAAGCGGATTAAGAATTCACATGCTTACTCATATTGGGGAGAAATCGTTTTCATGTTCGCGATGCACTTATAAGTGTTATCAGAAAAAGAGTTTGAGAGTTCATATGATCACGCACACTGGGGAGAAACCTTTTTCATGTTCACAGTGCACTTATACATGCAATCGTAAAGACAACTTGAGAGTTCATATGCGTATTCACAGCGCTGGAGATAAACCATTTTCGTGTCCAAAATGTACCTTTTCGTGTAATCATAAAAGGAATTTAAGAAATCATCTTCTTACCCATTCTTTGAATAAACCGTTTTCGTGTGCACAGTGCACTTATTCGTGTAACCAGGAGAGGAGCTTAAGAATTCATATGCTTAAGCATGATGCGAATAATCCATTATCATGTTCATAATACACTTACACGTGTCATCAAAAAAGTAGTTTAAAGAATCGTACACCTTCTCACATTGAGGAGGAACTTTTCTTCTGAATGTAAAGTTAATGAATCCGTGTGCTATGTGTTGTACTAGTGAAATCGCCTTTGATATTCAAAACCTCTAAACAATGTATCCATTTGATCAGGGCAGGAGGTGGATGTGATGTCCGGGAGTGTGATTGGGAATGGCACGCAATCAGTTTCAGTGCCCATAAATCGGCGTTTATTAGCTAAAAAAACATCTTTTTTTATAATAGCTTGCATCAAACATGATTAATGGTGAGAATATGAATATGATAACAGAGTGTTATAGTAATAAGTAAAATTTACAGTTTTTTGTGCAGGCCTTTATCGTTACCTACCTCGCTAGGTACATAAATTACCTGTTCTGAGGTAAATAGCCATTCCATTCATTGGGACTCCATTAAAATGTCTAATTTCATGGTTGCGTTATTAAAGTATAAGAAGAAAGTAAAGTAAAGTAGTGAATATTTACTACTATCACTTTATAATATCTATTAGAAATAAAGTAAATAAGAATAAAAATCATACATGTTTATTCATGTGTACGATTTTATTTTATTTTCGGAACACAACCTAATAATAGACAACATAATAATCAAGATTCTATAAGATATAAAGAAAAAATAACAAAATCTATCATTAGCCTACATGTTTCCACAATATTTCTCAAGGGACAAACTTGACTTTTCGATAAACAATAACATTGCTGTGCAACAAAAAATTGCACTCCTGTTAATTTATAAATGTAGCGCCATTGTTTTACGCAAGGCCCTAAAGGATAAGTATGCAAAATTAGGATCAGATCGGTCAAACGATGTAGATTTGTACAGAAAATATATGGGGTCGGGTAAATGTTGCTTATGTTATCCGCCGGGTCCTAAAGAGTAAGTATGCAAGATTTGGGTTATATTGGACAAACGGCGTATATTTGTATAGAGAGCAGACAGACTGACATTGAGTTTTATAGGTATGGATATATAAGTGAATAGGATAACTTACAGATCCGTCACTCCAAGGAATCGACCATATTCTTTCAAATTTTCAACCAAGCCCACTGTGCTTGCAGTCCAGCAAAGCGACGCGCTGTCGTTACATTTGTATCTCCTGCACAATTTTATATGCGAAAATTGTCGCACAAGTAATTATAAGCGATATTTTTTTTTGTACTAAAAGAGGATAGTCTGTTGATTCGTCTGTGCCTCAAATTAACGTGAAGCCTAATTTTTTTATCTGAATTTAATGATTAATATTTTTAAAAAGACATGAGTGTTGATTTTTATTACCTAAAAGTAGAGGTTATTTAAGTTAATAATAAAACATTTTAAAATAACTTTTTTTTTTTAATGTTATTATATAAAAATAATATTGAAAATACATAAAAATAAAATACATAAAATGTCACCTGACATTTCGACACATTTTTTTTATTGTAAAAAATAGAGATGCGAACACGGAATACGTGTCACATCAATATTCTTACTATTTTCAAACTAAGCTAAACGCTTGTGCTATGAAAATAGGACTATCTTGCTGGTCTGGACTGAGGTTCGAACCCGCAACCTTTGGATCACGAGGCAAGAGTCCTAACCACAAGATCAACAAACTACTCTTACATTACATTAAATAATAAAAAAAATCAATTTTGTTTACGGGTTCGACAGACCCACTAGGCACCTCATGTGATTTTCACCCACCAGGCACCCCAAGGGTTAAATTAAGAAAGCATTTTAAAAAGATCATAATTAATGTGTCTTGAACTCTTTCCAGATGATTTGTCGATTCTCTCGAGCTTTCTCTCCTGTGTCGGAGTAAGAAATGTACGTAATTTTAATGTCAGAGTGAGGGAACATTTAAGATGTCTCAACAATAGTGGCTTCTCGGAATTCGCGAGCCATCTTTTGGAAATAGGTCAACGTTTAAAAAAAAACGGTATTGAGATTCTCCATGTAAATAATAGAAGCCTCAGGTTGGATAACTTAGAAATATTAAAAATCAAGAAATGCCTGAACTCTAAAGCCAATATAATTAATAATGTAATAGATCTGAGGGATGTATGTCGCGAAGCATGAAAGAGAGAGCAAATACTTTATAAGGTTGCCCGCTGAATTTCAGTTGAATTTTATGAATAACCCATAATTTGATTAATTCCCCATTTTGGTGTCGCACTTGTCAATTACCCTCACCATAACTGTAGCTACGCTTCTGTTCAAAAATTAATTTGTTTACTAAAATAAGTAGAGGATAATTAGTATGCCTATATAGTGGTATCGAAACTGGTAGATGTAAAGTTACTCCAAGTGGCTTATACAAAAATCTTAATTAATTAAAATTAATTAATGGCTCATAATGAACTTAAATGATAACTTGGTAACTCTTCTTCCACATAAGCCACGTTATCGGCACCCGACTTCAAGTCTGGATCTTCTGCTGACTTCTTGGCAGATCTCCTGTCAAAGTTTTGCAGGATCTCATCCAATGTCTTGCCCTTTGTTTCTGGGACGAAGAAGAATGTGTAAATGGCCCCAAAGACGCACACTGATGTGAAAGCCCAGAATAGGCCGTCAGCTCCCATGGCTTCCTCGGCTGCCTTGTAGAACTGTGTCTGCAAGGCCAGCATCAGCCAGAGCCACACATTTATGAATGTTATAGCTATTCCGTTTGCCTGCAAACAAAATAAAGCTGGAATTTTATGGGTATTGTGCATCCTATTCTGTTAGAACAAGTTGTTTGAAGAAGCCTTTCTCTGCGTTGCATTAAAATAACTTTTGGAGCTTCGCTGACTGTTTTCAATCAGTTTGATTTGGTGCTGCATTTGGGTAGCAGCTACCTGCAATGACCCGTGCCCACAAAATTAGACACAATGAGAGATAAATCTACAATATTGCTTAAGATGAATCATAATAGCAAGTGTTAATATTTTGATCTGGGATTAACTCAAAGATAAGCTTGAGGTTGGCAGAAAGAGCAATTTACATGGCAAATCCACGAATTCTTACCATCTTTTTACGTCTGCAAGCCAAGTTGATAATCTAGTCAACTCTCAATTACAAATCATTGCTTATAAATATTCTCTGACACCAGATCGTAACTTACCTGAACCATAAATACTTCGTTTATGATGACGAATGGAATGGGACCTATTCCTGCCGCTTCCATAAATAACCCGAGCGCCACAGCCACAATGGGAATCCATCCAAATGGCGTCATGTCATTGCCCTCCATCTTGAAGTGGAAGAAGAAGCCGAGCGTGGCCAGCCCAAGGCCGAGTACGATGCAGGATGATATAAAGAGGACCTGATTTAAGAAATAAAAAAGGCAATGAAACTAACAACAGTAAAATTAATGAAGATATGATAACTAGAGTTATCATCAAAGGTATAATCAAGGGTCGCACTGACATGCTAGTGGACCTTTTCTTCGCAATTGGTATCTGTCAGTACCGAGAGCGGTTGGGAGAGTGTGAACTTAATTTATATTGGACCCTATGTAACAGGTAATGATGGCTGGGTGGCCAAAGTCAGGAGAAGGTAACGGTTGCAACAATGGCACGGTTTCTTCGATAACTATGACTACAAGGCCAGCAATGACCAAGACTATGAGTGGAATCGGTGAATGTTACATTGTGTAAAGTGATCACTTAAGTCGGCCTTATAACACGTCGTAAGCCCCGTGGACACCCAAAAAAGACTTTCATACTCTATAATTTATCTTTATCAGATTAAATGTCACTAAACAGTAATTTTGTAGATTCAGGAAGGTTAGATTAGGATAAATATTAAGAAAACATTCAGTTTTTTAACTTATTTCAAACTAAGCTAAACGCTTGTGCTAAGAAAATAGGACTAACTTGCTGGTCTGGAGTGATATTTGAACCCGCAACCTTTGGATCACGAGGTGAGTGTCCTAACCACAAGATCAACAAGCTACTCTTTAAGCTAAACTTTAAAATTACGTTTCCTAGAGAGTATGTAGCATTTTGCATGATGGCTTATCAGAGTAGCAAATAAACACATTTTTATCACTCTGCCTGAAAATTGTTTTGAATAATGCTTGTGCACTATGCATAATGGCCTATTATTCACTATGCAATACATAAATTTATGTGTGTGCCCTCGTGTTTTACGAGGGCTCAAATTTAAATAATTATTTTAAATGCTAATGAACCATCACATGAAAATGCACTTGCATGCCACTTTGAAGAAAAGGGAATGCCTTTTTAGAGTCTTTTGTCACTACTGAAGACCAATTCACATTTTACCTACGAAACCAAAAGAACGTCAATGCAGAGGCGACATCATTCACTCCCAAACCAAAATTATCCCATTAAAAGTGCACCGCGTCAGCAGGAAACATTATTTTATATTACACATAGTTTCCTGTCAGAACAACAGAAAACAAAAAAACTGAAAACAGCAGTTCACTGTTCTCCCTGTCTGCCTTATATTGTGAACCTCGCTCCCTCGGAATTCCACGTGTTTAGATCTTTAAAAGAGTTTCTAGGGGAGAAGTTCTAATGAAGAAGGCATCGAAGCCTTTGGAAAATGGGAGCAGAATGCTAGAAAGAGGAGGAAGAGTATGCTAAAAAAATTCACTAGGCATAGTTCATTTGCGTCAGTTTTTGAATAATTATTTATTTGAACGCTCTTCATAAATGTGATTTATCATATATATTATATTGTTGATCAACTGCACCATGGTGTCGGCTTTGTCCTTCTGGTCTATCTTTGTACCATAGAGCTGAGGTTAATATTTGTTTTATGATTGAATGATTAATACAGTATAAATATTCAACTCTGATAAATACAGTCACTAACCTTTCTTCCGACCCGATCCACCACCACAATAGACATGCAAGTTCCAGCTAACTGCAGAACACCGACCACCACTGCAGCATTATTCGGGGACAGGCTGCTCCCAGCATCGGCGAAGATCTCGCTCACAAACGAGACGACAGAGAATGCTCCGACCCAAACGTGGACGAATATGATGACGAGGCACATTCCGAATGCTTTCAAAGTTACTCGCGAGGTAACTGAATGTGGAACATTTAATATACAGTTTAGGCCCGGTTGTTTCAAGTTCGATCAAAGTAAGCGGTCGATTAAAGCATAGATTTTTACGAAAACAGATCGTCTGATTGGTGGAGAACGTAAAAATCTATGCTTTAAAAGAATGCTTACTTTAATCCAACTTGAAACGACCGGCCCTTAGAGAGATTGGTTAAAGTGGGTGGTAAAAGTTTAGTTAATATGGTTAGTCATCAAGTGATTCATTAGAAGAGAAATGGTTCTGTATCATTCTGGATAAAAAGGATCCAATAAGATATGGAGCATCAACTCACATAATAGCTCTGGAAATTTGTGTGTGATGTTTGAGTTGCAAAGATTGTGTTGCATTTATTGATTACTAGCTGTTTGTACACGGCGTTGCACATTAAGTTAAAAATAATTTCCCTATTGTTGGAAGTTAGTACACACCTACATGAAACTGCAATCAGTATAATCACTATAAACTTGACTATTGACCGTAACACATTTTACTCACTGAAGAATTTCCAATCAGGAATGTCCTTATTGGGATAATCTTCCGCTTGAAAGGTTCCAATTGTTTTTTCATCGTGACAGTAATCTGCAAAATAATACAATAAGTCAGAACTTGGCCAAAAGAGATGGTAACTAGGCTTTTAAGGGAATAAATGTATTACCCGCATTTAGGTTAGCTGATTTTCTCTTCTTTGAATTGTTGGATGCCAGCAGAGCTTCCAATTTCAAGTTATCCAGGACTCCAATGGTGACAGGATCTTCGGTTGATGTATTTCTTAACCAAGCGATAGCTTTAGCAGCTTCCTAAGAATACATAAAATAGAATAGGTACATTTTTCAAATTCTGCAAATTTAAAAAATTATGTGCTAACGACAGAGAAAATCAAAAAATAAATGGTAGAAGAAGGATCGTGAGTAGAGGAGAGTGGTCAGTTTGAACTAAAAAATTAACGCATAAATATTAATTTCAAATAAATATGTATGCATTCATCTGCACAAACACCCACACATATGTATATATGCACATACAGATTTTAACACTTAAATGGCTACATTACAAAGATAAAGATCCAATTCAGAATTTAGTGTTGAATATAGGTACCTACTTCACAAGTGCTATATACATATAAAGAGATTCTGAGATTTTTTATATATTACATCCTGGGGGACTGTTTTTTTACAAAGGAGAGGTTAAAAAACACAATGACAAGAAGAAATTTCTCTAATTTATATCACAATATGTCTAGATAGATTTCAATAGATTTTAAACTTCAATTTTACTTTTAATTATGCCTGAAAACATAAATTGCAAAAGAGTTACTCAGAACGATGCCTGAAGCTTGGGTTAACGCTATTGTGGTGATCTTATTGATATTTTACGGGTGAACCAGCATAATATGTTGTTTGCCAACTTTTGACAGAATAAGGCAGATGAAAAAGAAAAACATAAAAATAGCTAATTAAATACTAGCTTAGCTACCTATGCAACCATTTATTACCTCGTATTTCTCTCCCTTGACTAAAAATGTGGGAGTTTCAGGCATCAAGAAAAATCCACAAATATAAATGATTGGAATTGCTAGATTCATCCAAAGAACTACATCAAATGGTAAATAGGCTCCAATGACGAATATGAAGAGTACTCCAGAATTGACGGAAAGCATGGTCAGAGATCCTATGGAACCCCGCACAGTGAGACTCGCAATCTCTAAAGAGTACATCGGAGCCAGCATCAAACTTCCTCCTCCTCCGACACCGGCCATTACTCTGGCCACGTATACCACCATCACTGAGTTGGCTGACAGTTTCAGTATCCAGCATAACTGGAACAAATTTTCAAATACATAATTCAACAAAAATTATGTGTATTATTTTAAATAAAGTACATATACATGGCATAACTGAGGTAGTCCACAACACTTTACAGTTGGATTCCTTCCTTAATTATGAGTCGAAAATGTTCATGTAACCATGACCTAATGAATACAGTAAAATCCTAGTAATTCGAAATTCCCAATAATTCAAAATTTTTAAAACCCACAGGTCCCAAAATGTTCATTTCATAGTAGATTAACCACTATAATTTGAAAACCCCGGCAATTCGTAATTCGAAATAATTTTTAGCCCCTTGCGCCATAAATCATTACAATTTTTTTTAACAAGTTATTAAAAATGAATAGTTTGAGTAACTTGATGGTATAGTAGTCATGACTCATGACGCTCGCCTAGTGATCTGGTGGTCAGTGTCAGTCATTCTAGGACACCAGCAAGTTGGCCCTATTTTCATAGCACAAGCGTTTAGCTTAGTTTGAAAAAAGTAAGAATATTGATGCGACACGTATTCCATGTTCGCATCTCAATTTTTTAAAATAAAATAATAATAATAATGCGCTTGGCTTTTTGATCGTGCACACTCATGTGGGGATATCTTTTATGTATTTCGCAGCACCTTGTGGAATCCACTTCATCCACATCATATTATGTCGCGATCCCTCAAATTGAGGAATCTTCTGCATGCTTTCTTGACAAAATTACTTTTTTCACAAAATTAATTTCTTTTCATGAATTTTACGCTTTTTGGCGAATTACCTCATCGCGCGGCAATTTTTTTTATTGGTACCTTGAATTTAGAATTAACGTGGTTCCGCATAATTTGAAATGTTTTTTGGGTCCCTTGAATCGGAATTATTGAGGTTCTACTGTAGGTACATGTAAAATAAGTTTCATTTTTCTCCATAGGATTTGCTTTTTTGACTCGTCACTCAATAAAATCTGATATTGAGAGGGACTGGTCCTCACGAAAGTATAGTGATAAAATAAGTCAAAGTGTAGTAAAAGGATTAGTTTAGTGTATATTTTGATTAAAAATCATATTTTTTCCCAAACAACGGGTTTTTTTCAAAGCCTGTGTGCGCTGGAAGATTTCAGACTGTCAAATAAATCGAATTCAGCAGCTCAAAATACATAAAGTAATGACATTAGCTGTCACAGGATTTTGGTGTCGACCTTTATTATCTGTGGTAAACTTCTAATGGAGCACAGATAAGCATTCACAGGTTAACGTATCTTATCATTTTTTAATAATAATCTGAACTTATCCAAGCAAAATCTTAAGAATTCACAAGTCATTCCTACATAATCATATATTTATTTGTTATTGATTTATTATCCAAGTAGAAGAATGCTGTAAAAAGTTGTAAAAGAAAACCTACTGCACAAGGGATGGCGATGATGAGTCCGGTCCACCGCCTGCCGAGCCAGTCGGCGAGCAACCCCGTGGCTAGCGAGCCCAAGAGCCCGCCCACGCAGAACAGCGAGGCTACCGCTGAAATTTCCTCGTTCGTCAGCGGAGCTCCCAGGGGTGAGTGGTCGCCCTGGAGGACCTGCAGAGAGGGGGACACCCACCCGAGTGCAGATCCATAGGAAAATGTGCCCAAACAGACTATAACACGTTTTTAAAAATGACCATAACATCAGTAAATCGAATAAAGAATGGCAAAAAAAGATATGTTGATTAACAACACATACGAAAAGTTTCCAACTTTTTTTAGTACACATTAACTCGTTGGTGGCGCCACTTGGAAGAGGGGGGGGTTAAAAACATTTTTTTTTTTGTTCTCATTTTTAAAATTCTGTAAAAAGTTCAAGTTTCCTAAAAAAATTAATACAACTTTTACTTTTGCAAGAGCAAAAATAAAGGACGACGTCAAAAAATAAACAAGACGTTTTTTCTTTAAATTTATTTATATTTTTCTACATAGTCTCCTTGTAAGTCTACACACTACTTCTAGCAATGCTCCTATCTCTTTAACGTAACCGAATAGTACTCGGTGTCTTTCTCTGCAAAATAATTGTTTACGAAGGTGTTGACCTCCTCTAAGACGAAAATCTCCGTCCTCCGAGCGCAGTTTTTAGATTAAGGAACAAGAAAAAGTCGCTTGGGGCAAGATCAGGGGAGTAAAGAGAGTGGTCGAGCAGTCCACACCATGATTCGTGGATTTTCACCATGGCAACTGCCAAGAGATGGTGCATTGTCTTGGTGAAACAGAATTTTTTTTTCTGCAAATGTGGCCGTTTTTCCGCGATTTTTGCCTTGAGCTTATCAAGTAATGATGCTGTAATGGTTTTTCCCGCTTGAGGATAATCGATTAAGATAACTCCACGATTATTTCAAAAAACAGTCACCATCACTTTCCCAGCCGAAAAAACAGTTTATGATTTTTTCGGAGCCAATTCCCCCTTCACAATCAACTGTTTTGACTGTATTTTTGTTTCGGGAGTATAATAGTGTATCCAAGTTTCATCTACAGTAATTAATCGGCGCCAAAACTCTGATTTATCGCGCCTAAACTGCACCAATAGAGCATTGGAAATGTTCATACAAACACGTTTTTGGTCTAGCGTGAGCAAACGTAGCACCCAACGCGCGTACAGCTTTCTCATGCTTAAATCATGATTCAATATGTGACAAACACATTCTCTGAACATATTCATAGCCTCTGCTTTCTCTCTTTAATTCAACAGTCGTTCAGCACCATTTGGTGAACTTTAGTGATGTTATCATCAGTGGTTGCAGTTTTTGGACATTCGGAATGTACATCGTCTCCCAAGTTGGTACGGCCACGTATAAATTCAGCTGCCCAAAAATTAATAATTAAGTAGTTCTTAAACCAACCCCCCCCCCCCTCCCTTTACAAATAACGTAACTGATTTAGTGACCCACAAGCTAATACTAAAAGAAATAATTAACAAGATTTGACCCTTCTTCTCTTCTTCCACTCCCACCACTTCTCCTAAAGACCACTTTTCAAAAAGTTCACCATCACTGATCTAGGCAGTTAAAATTAGTTCAAATCTTGATTTAATTATATTTAAACTGTTTTTGAAATATGTTAGACATTTTTGCAGTAGTATATACAAAATATGTAGGTATACGAGTATATAATATATTGTATTCAGTAACAGCGTGACATAAGTTTATGCCTATTGCAAGCCACTAGTAAACACATAATAGATTGCAGACCCCACCGAGTTCTTCCTATCGAAGGGGTTAACGCATATACAATTAATTGATGAAGATGTGAGATCTAAACAGCATAATTATGGTGGCACCCTCAGTGAATCTCATGCTTGATAGCATCGATACAAGAAGAAGTTGATTAATTAGTGATAAAGAAACAAGGAATTACAATGACAGATAAAGTGGATTACACATGTACCTATTATACCAGCTATATATTGGTTTCTGACACTTGTGGATGGGTCTTCTATGTAGCAGCTCAATGCTGCTTTTGTCCCGCTGCTGTCCATTCTGACTACTTCATTCGCCAAGCACTATCACAAGGTAATCTACTTTTGGTCAATTGATGACCGTCACACTCCTCGCGGTACACAAGTTCAGGTTCTGGCCAAGAACATACTGAGAACACACATTTGATTTAAACATATGTATATTAATCTCATAATTTTATCCGCATTATCAATAAAATGAGATTCAAAAGTCAGATATCATTCATAGCGCAGTCAATCACAGCACGACATCTCTAATTATTAATCAATGTTTTCCTTTGTATTTAATGTTTTCATTTTATTTCAGTTCTAGTCCGGGGCTGTTTCAACGATTAAGGACCCCTCGCCTTGAGACTGGCCTAGATATCTTTTCTAAAACATGTTGTTCTTCTTAAAACAAAGGGAGAATATAACATTTATAAAAATTTCAAATAATTAACTAACTATCACGCCGTTTTCCAGAGGGGTAGGCAGAGAGGATAAGCACACCATACCTGTCCTGACACACCACTTTTGCTTCATCCAATTTCACACATATTCTAATGCACGCTCTTCGGTTGTTGAAGCTTCTAACAGGGCCATCCTCCAATATATCAAAACAAATTTTAGTAAAATATAATACAATTTTTTGGTATATCGTCGTATATATATGTATAATTAATTAATCCTATGTGACGTTTTAGTACATTCTGAGATAAACGAATAAAACTGTTTTAAAAAATAATTGCACTGACTAGATTTATAAAAAATATTTTAAATAATTACTACGCAGACTTTCCAGATGAACGGCAATGTTTGTTAGTATTTCTCCATTATTTAGGTATATGAAAAATTGACAAATTGATTTGTACATCTCAGAATGTACTAAACGGCACATAGAATTTATTATATTATATACAGCGACGATATGCCTTTCCGAGAAAATTTACGTGTACTTACTTAAAATTAAAATTACTCCGTTCCCTATTTAGTTGAGATCTGCGTGGAGAATCAGGAAAATAATTGGCTGAGCAGTTAGATTACTCACTGCGTTTCTCCAGTGCTTGATGCAATTTTGCATTCCCATAATTTATGAGATGGATTCAACTCGCAACCATTTCAAGAAACAAAAAATAAATCAAGAATTGTCTTGGGTTTTCATGCCACTCAGAATGGATTGTGTCTTCTGAAAAAAAAAACATTTTATTTCAGCATGTTTGCTTTTCCCACCAGCTGAGATCTAAGGCACATTTTAAATCAGTGAGCGATTGTTTTCACAAAATATATACGGAATCGGGAATTTTCATTATTTGAATAGTAATGACAGTAGTCTCTACTAAATTCAATTTATTATAACGTGATTATAACCATAATCTAATTAGCCTGGCACAACTCCATTATTGGTCAATTTATCATGGTTTTTTATCACTGCCAACTCTGAATGCCCATATAAATTGTTGAAGCATTTTTTTAATAGATGGCACTATTGTGTGCAAATTAATCAATAACCAACATCATTGATAATATTATTACCATGATTTAGGGCAATCATTTTCAATTCCTTAAGAGTCAGGAATTTTTATTTTTCTAAAATAGTTATATTTTACCATTTATCATCGTCATCACTACATAGCTATGATCTATTGAGGTTCTTGGCCTTTTCGAGAGGTAGTTATTATGTGTATAGGTACATGTTACCATTCTAAATGACAAAACAGTTTTGATTACTTTTATTTATAATTACATTTAATGTCTATCTATTCTGAGTTAAATATAGAAGACTCCCGATCATCCGAAATTGGATTATCCGGAATGCGGATTATTCGAGATGAATTTCAAAAGTACCTAAATAATTGAAAAAATATATTTTTAAAATAAAATGTACCGCAGTGTTCATAACGGCCAAATACGTGTTTTGTTTTTGAGTCAAAAATGTCGGCTGTCCATCGTGTTCGAAAAGTGATCTGTCAAATAATTTATTATATTTTTATCATTTAGTTTGTTTTAGTAGTGCTTTATGAGGGTAGGCGTCCAATTGTCATTGTCACTTTTTTTACAATGGAGGGCGTAATTTGTGACGGCACCCTTGTATGACGTCAACTGTCAGGAGCCAAAGCAAAATATTTTCGCGAAGAATTAAAGTTGCAGTGTGATTTTATCTCGTTTTCTGAAAGGTCATAATGTGTCCTGAGCAAAAATGATGGAATAAATTTGAGTTAATTTCTGTAGAAAAATCAAACGTGCTATTTAAAACATTCCTCTTTGCCTTTTTTAGTAAAATAACTGTGCAAAAGAGTATTTGACTACCGGCGACATGTTTGTTGTGCGGAAAACACACATGTCTACGATTTTCGAACAGTAGACAAGCATGATGCGTAATTTTTGAGACTTTTCTGAACCGACTGTTTTTTATGAATACTTTTTGATTAACCGGTAATTCGATTATCCGTCATTTTAATTCATCATCTATCCCGGATGATCGGGAGTCTACTATACATATTGAAACAATTAGCCCCGGAAAACGACTCACGTTGTACATTTTAGATCGGGTTTGGACGACATCTAGTCGTAACATAATAGGGAAGAGGAACAATTTCGTGCAATCACATTAACGGTAATGTGTATCGTAAATTTTAACTTTAATTTGGGCAGATTTAATTCTCGTGAAGGACTGTCAACACCAGTAAAAACTGCACGTGAAAAGATTCAATTCCAGCGTATCATGTTGAAGTCTCAAATAAAAATGGCATGCATGCTTTTACACAGGATTTTGATCTCGACCAGACTAAATATGTCGATTATGTTGTGATATAATCATTTTGGGGGCCCCTAGTTTCGATAAAAGGAGCCCCCATATTGCCCTACGCCATAAATTCGGCCTTCTATCAAGACTGAGCAATGCTCGACTATTTCTCATATAGGTATATTTGAGAAATCTTTCCATTGAAAAGATGTCTCCTAAAGACTTTTGCGAAAACTCCGAATGGAAGAAAGTGAGGCCCAACTTGTCAGCTTGAAATCGAGGGTAATTGTTTTGGTTTACCTACTCGAAGTGAATGGAAACTTCAAAATGCGGCATCGAAAGTAAAATGGCTTGCGTGAGACCTGATTTGTATTGTTTTTGCAATAGGAACAGAATATTTATTATATTTCGCGAACACGAAACTGAATGCGGTGAAAATGCGATCGAGTAACTATATGAGTCACTTTCCTATTTTTTTACAATTTTTTAATCGTACAACAAAATTCAAAGTTTACTTTCAATCAAATAAAGTTGATCTCTTGAAATTTTATAAAAAATATATGTAAACAATATTATCTACACTTTTGTGATTTCGTCAGTCTCTTGACACCTACGGGGTACTGACATTATACTAATTATTGCATTCGTTCAATAATTTTCCGTCTTCCGAGCGATGTAGCCTGCCTTTTGCCATTTAAAATTAGCGATGGGCGATTTCAAGTTAATATAACTCGAGTAATTCGATTATTGAAATCATTCGAATAACTCGAGATACTGTCATCATCGAATAACGAATAACTAGCAATGAGTAGGTACTAATTCAACAATTACTAGGTAATTATTAAATACCTACCTAGTAGTAGTCAAAATGAATTTTTGAAATTCCACCCTCCCGTCTGATTATTGATGAAATTTGATGATGGATTGGATGATCTCATGATGGACACTGCAGACGGATCCGAAACGTCGGCCAGAAAGGTCGTAAAAACACGGCATAATACCCCAGAAGACACAAAGCAGAAAATTCTGAGTGGCCATTGAAAAATGATAACTTTGTTTACTTTCACTATTTGTTTAAAACGATTAGGACTTTTTCGACGCTAACGCATCATCTTCATTAATGTTACTTATACTAAACTTAAGTCTAAAGGATGGCGTGAGGAGTGGGGTGGAGATAAGAGTCCGATGGGTATGTGGGCGTGGTCTTTAGGCGCAGAAGAGCGGACGCAATAGATGGAGTTAGAATATTGATTACATTTTTGCTACCATGAATCGCTAAGTTTTCTAAAATATCTAGTTTCTTTCCTTTTTTACATATTTTTATTAAATCTACGCTATTACTGTCGAAACTCGCGTGGTCTGCCATTTTTTATAAACCGACTTGATGCAACCAGCGCTAAAAAAGATAACTTGAATAGCAGATTAGGTAGGTACCCGCTCGTAGATATGTAGTTGGAGTCAAGTTATGATATCGGACGTCTCCCACGCGGCTGTATTTATAAATAGCGGTCAGACACGCGACGGCGAATGACAATGGCGGCCGATCTGCACACTCATGAATAATATTTTTACTTTCCATCCAAGGTCAGTTGGCGCCGGAGAATGCATTTCGTTACGTAGCTCAGCACCCACTGATCTACCTAGTCGGCCGCGTGTCGGATTCTTTGCGGACGCAAATTCTATTCTACTCTACGTAAGCAGGTAGGTACCTACGCGGGACGAATTCGTAATTTAAAAATGCAAGAATTTGTTTACACCATAGACGACTAGTTACAAACCTAAATATCCGCTACACAGAACTATAACACGAATTACTGTGAACATAGACGCACATCGCAGGAGTTGGTTAGCTGCGCTTTAAGAAAGAAAGAGAAAATATCACAGACTATCAGCGTAGAAAATACAGGAATCTCCCTATTCTGAAGTCGGTTTGAATTTTTCTACAAATTATTGGAATAAAAATCACCTATGAAAGGTTATATCCTCTTCTTTATTATGTGATAAAGCATTAGGTACAGTTGCCGGCAAACTTCTTGAAATTCTTTTGCGTAGTGGGAGAATGCGCAGAAGACGAAATTTGGGTCTCGTTGGTGGAAAGGTAGATGCGCAAACTTCCCCCCACTACGCCGTAGAATTTCAAGATGTTTGCCGGCTACTGTACAACGATTAACACAACAAACTGATATATTTCAAATTTGACTTTTTAAATTGTTAAGACAAGAAGCTAAAGAGGCAAAAAATACCTAAACACTGCAATTAGCTACAACTTCTACAAAATTATGTTTTATTGTCCTTTCTTGTACGTGGTTATGAAAATACTTTCTATCTCTTTCTGACTAATACATTTAGTACGTAATAAAAGACAGTAAAGACTAGATTTTTCAGATTTGTTTTTTAGTGACTAGTCTATATTTATAGTACGTCTATGGTTTACACAATCAGTCTTTTTAAATACAGTAAAACCCCGTTATTCGAAATTTTTAAAACCCACAAGTCCCAAAATGGTAATTTCATAGCAGATTAACTCCGATAATTCGAAAACCCCGGTTATTTGTAATTCGAAATCATTTTTAGCCCCTTGCGCCAGAAATCAGCACCTGGTTCAGTCAGTATCTGGTTAATCTGGTCACGCCACGTCTTCCGCGGCCGTCCTCTCTTTCCGGTGCCATCAACGCTTGCGTCATATATTTTTCTCACCGTTCTTTCCTCGTTCATTCGCACAACATGCCCAAACCATCTGAGCAACACTTTTTTTATTATATTAACTGTATATACAACACATTTTTTCCTAACGTCTCCATTCTTTACTCTTTAATTTGTAACTAGTAACATAAGGATATATATTATAAGGTATCAGATGTTCTTGTGTTTCGATTATCCATTTTATTATTTTGTTTTTGGTTGACTTGTTTACTTCGGTTACAATTTTTAGTTCGGTGGGTAAAAGATTGAAGTATTTAGTAGCTATATATAAGGGACTTTTACAGTACTTTGTAATTACTTAGTAATTTTGGGCCCTTTTATTAATTTATGTCTAGATCTACCATAATAGTTGTTAAATTTTTGAGTACATTCGTTGAAATAATACTTCAAACTGCTGTATAACATTTAATACAAATATTCTCAATTATTAATTTTAGATCTACAAATATTAATTTTAGTGGTGTAAACAAAGTTAACTAGATTAATTATATACAAATATTCTCTTTTGCATGTCGAATATTGATGATTTGATAGCGTGCCATAGTTAATGGTACTTTCGAACAAAACATGGTATAACAATTTTAAGACTTAGAGTCCATGAAATATCGTAACTTATAGCTAATAAATTGAAAATATCTAATTTTTTTCAACAGTTCTTGGACGTGTACATCCCACTTTAAGCAGCTATCAATATGTATACCTAGATACTTACAACTGAATACTCTTTTTATTATTTATGTTAATTATTGTATTCAGTGTATCATGTGATGATAATAATTTATTTAGCCACCAGGGCATCATAAAACCCATGGGGTCTTGTGTGAACAAGAAATATAATACAGCAGTAATACGAGAGGAACGTAATTGACTACAACTATTTATATGTAGATGCCGTTTTCAGATGCTCTTCAAACAACTGGTGCTGAATAAATTATACTAAATTATGAAGTGCTTTCCGGGAACCCTCAAGACTTGGCTTCTATCAGCGCGTCACCCACCTCAGCCCACGTCCAACCACTGTTGGATAAATGTCAATTGACCGCTACTCCTGTCGACCTCTGAGTCTCTCATTCGAGCGCTTCTTGCGAATCTTTTACGCCATCGATCGATCCAATATGGCATCCCCCCACCCTGGCAGCATCGTTGTCGCGTCATCTCATCTGAGAAGTGGACCGGACACGCCGCTCAGTTTTCCTTTTCGGTTGTTGAATTGGAGACTAGTGATGTGGTGACCTATGAATCTTAGATTCCCTGCAAATTGATCGCTTACACATAATCCCCCAGACAATTGATACCCCAAAGTTTTATCAAATATCTCTTTCCGTGCATACCAGAATGCAATTACATAGGATGGGAGGAATTTTATAGAAATGTAGCTCTCGAGAGTTTTAGTTCCAAAATTCGCCGCACGCCGAGTTACGTTGGGCAAGCAATAGTCGGGCTCTTTCATAATATAAACTTTAGACCTGTTTCTATTATGTTTGTGAAGAGTGCTCGATGATATGGGAATTCTATGCAAGGTGGAGGACTTATATTATGGACCTGGAATCGATGATTTTATGTAAGTTGAAAAATTTCGTGATTTATCCATTGCTCAATTTTCAAACCATGTTTTGAAAATCGGTGAGCAGAATATCTCGGCAACCACTGAACCGATCATGATTTTCCGGTTTTCGATTTAGCTGACTAGGCAAGAACGAGTGTATTCTAACTGTCAGAGAATCTGTTTCGGTGGAGGAGTTGTCCGAAGGTGACCATCAAATACAGAGCTGTGAAGAAGTCCAGAGAAATAATGAAGAAAAGCGAGTCTTCATTCTCGTCAGTATTCTAAATATGGCACTTCAACTTGCAGATTATTTCCGATAATTTTTTTTCTTTTTTTTAACTCGCAGCGTCTTCGGTTTGTTGTCTGCCGGCAAAACTTTGGATCGCGACGATAAAAATGGTCTAACAAATTTTCGTTTAAAAAAATTTAATAATTATAGGATAATTTTGGATTTTTCGAAATTTTAATGTTTTTTTCAAATTGGAATCAATACAAATGAGTAATGGCCCCGACGCGTGCAGTAGGCACGAAACCTGATTCAATGAGAAAGGGACTATAATAAAAACTTCGTTTTTATGGGTTAGTTTTTTAAAGCGATATTTCTGCCAAATTTAAATACAGAAATATATGCAAAATAAAATAAAATATCCAAATTATTTTCATTAGGAAATAAAAAGTTCCTTACGTGTACATAAAACAGCAAACAGCTTGGATCCTTGCTCTCACTCTGCACGTTAGGATCCAAATTTGATGGTCATATATTAGGGTGTGCCTGTACACAGATATGAAAACAGTCGGTTTTGTCTTGACAAAAGCTTGGATTTTTTATCACCGCGCACTATACACAGAACGTACAACGCCGGCTGCAGCTCCGATTCTTCTCTCTATTTCACTTCCTTTCACCTGCCTCCCGTCGCTAGAAAATTCGACCCCAAGGTATTAGAATTTTTCGACTTGCTTCAGCTGGGTTCCCTATATCACAGTATACCCAGAACAGTAGTTTATCTCCGGCCTGTTGGCGAGTTATTAGCCTACTCTTGCGTTGACGCTAGGGTTGTCACTTTATTTTTACTCCGTTTCTTTTAACTCGTAGCGTCTGAGATTCCGACGCATAAGGTAGACACGAAACCCGAAAATTTCTGTAATTAGTATACCTAGTTTCTGCACTTAAATTCCAAGAACGCTGATTAACATCAACGTAGACTTTTAAAAACTCACAGTCTTTGTGATAATCAACACACCTTTTTAGTAAAGCACCACAAACATAAAAAAGGGCATTTTTTCAGGAAGCGCATTATTTTCTAAAGCGGCGGCTGCGAGCGCGAATGGCACCGAAGGCTCGGCCCTTACTGCCGCCGCCTTGTGCCCCCATATTCTATGTCAATGTGTGCGTCACAGTGCGCGCGTACACGGCGCCGAGCACGCACGCACACATTCTAATGGGTAGCGGAGGGTTTGTATGAAGACGTATTACTCTTCTTAGTATACTGTGCCTGTATGCTGCGAACACTGCTCTTGGTCTCTTCCTACGACCATAACCTTTGTTTTGGCAGTACTAATCTTCATCTCAACTTGAGTGCACTCTTCATTGAAGGAGTTTATCCACTCTTGTAGGTTCTCTTGTGTGGGCGCCAGCCTCGCTGTATCATCTGCGAAAAGTAAAGAATCTATTTCCACATCCCCAACTCTCACAACCCTTGCTGTTTGACTTTCCCGGCTCACCCTGTCCATGAACAGGATTAGCAAAAATGGGCAACTTTGTCTCAATCCTATTCCAACATTGAACTCCTCTGTTTTTTTTTTAAAACCTCCGAGTTTTCATTAATTTTTTTTTTAATATTCCTTCGGTTTTTGAGTAGGTATATACCTAAAGATCGGTTTGATCTAAAAATACGTGGAATTCATCAGTATAAATGTTATCTTTTTCAAAGTAGTCCCCAGATATAATATACTCGTGCCAGCACTTTTTCCAATCTTCGAAGCGCTTTTATCGGTATAGCATTTAGCCCTTTCGGCGTTTCTGTCAGTATCTTTTCTATGTTGGCAAAAAGTCGTCCTTTTTTTTTCTGTCCTTAATTTGTTTTCATCTTCCTGGATAGGAAAAGTCGAATATAGAGGCTGAGGCATCATGATGGTGTTGTTTTTGGCAAGATTTTTTTTTCAAAACATGTGTAACCTTTTCGACAGTAAATAAAGTAAGCATATAATATGGCTAATGGCTACCAATAAAAATATACCTTAGGGACAAGTGTACCAACACCACCAACAGCAAAATTGTTGCAATTGGCATAATATACAGCCTGCGAAGGGCGCGAAGTAACATTCTGGAAGGTAATTCTTATTTCAGGGTACTGGAAGGTAATTCTCATTTCAGGGTACTGGAAGGTAATTCTCATTTCAGGGTTCTGGGAGGTAATTCTCATTTCAGGGTGAGTTTCAATCGTCATTTCCGAATTGGGTGATTTAGGTCTGAAGCGTATCAGAGCGTGGTAGAACCAAGAACGGATTCAGCTTTGGCGCCAGGAGGAGGGGTCGCATAGTCGTGATCAAGTCGCAAGAAGTTATAATTTAAGGCTGGGTTCAGGTCCCAGCCCAGGGGTCATGTGGGTCATGACCTCCCCCCCTGGATCCGCCCTTGGGTAGAACTGCATCCTGGATACGATATTTTGTGATGCTGATGTTTGTTTGCCTATTTTATTACATTGCACACAGACTATACGAGTACACTAGTATCAGAGAAAAACGCGGTTAATTCATACAGTATGATACATAGTCGTGGTCAAGTCACAAGAAGTTATAATTTAAGGCTTGGTCCAGGTCCACCTAGGTCCTGGACCCAGCCCAGGGGTCATGGGGGTCATGACCTCCCCCCCTGGATCCGCCCTTGGGTAGAACTGCATCCTGGATACGATATTTTGTGATGCTGATGTTTGTTTGCCTATTTTATTACATTGCACACAGACTATACACTAGTATCAGAGAAGAATGCGGTTAATTCATACAATATGCATTTAAATAAATATTGTGCATTTGCATTCCCGTATTTGACATAAAAATACTCTATTGTTTCGGAGGTGAGTTTATAGAACTCCATATTAACATATATGGAAAGCAAACCCTTGTTTTTTAGTTGTACATTTTTAATTTTCTGAGATACGTTTTGCTTTATGACTGCATTAACAATCTAAATATTTTACATTCAACAACTTGTATTTTATATTGAAAAGTGATGTTATATAATTTTAATAATAATTAATGAAGTATTTTGTATTTCTGCACGATTCTAAGAAACAATTATATATTCAAGAACATGTTCATATTTGTGAAGTTGTAATTTTTCAGAACAAAGTTCTGTGAAATATTTAATAACCAAATTAATTAATCAATTAGAAAGACGTACAGAAAAATCTAATTCACGAAAAAATATTAGGTTACTACTGGGATTCGAACCCAGGTCACCTCCTTTCCGGGGCCGGTGCTCTGACCACTAAGCTATAGCAACCCTCTATGTTTCCGAGAATATATCGACCTTATATGTAGTTCTTATTTTTATTAATTGATTAATTTTTATTTTTGTCCATAGAGCAATCCACTTTTTTGATACGGTAGTTGAAATTACTTTGCAATGCCACCGCTAGATGGACGCCATGATTAATTGAATAATTCATTTTTATTTGGACATACATTTATACAACAGATATTATATATTCAAGAACACATTCATATTTGTGAAGTTGTAACTTTGTTCTGAAAAATTACAACTTCACAAATATGAATGTGTTCTTGAATATATAATATCTGTTGTATAAATGTATGTCCAAATAAAAATGAATTATTCAATTAATCATGGCGTCCATCTAGCGGTGGCATTGCAAAGTAATTTCAACTACCGTATCAAAAAAGTGGATTGCTCTATGGACAAAAATAAAAATTAATCAATTAATAAAAATAAGAACTACATATAAGGTCGATATATTCACGGAAACATAGAGGGTTGCTATAGCTTAGTGGTCAGAGCACCGGCCTCGGAAAGGAGGTGACCTGGGTTCGAATCCCAGTAGTAACCTAATATTTTTCGTGAATTAGATTTTTCTGTATGTCTTTCTAATTGAAACAATTATGTTCAAATATACGTGTTCAAACACTGATTATTTGAACATAATTATTTTTTCCTAGAATCGTGTAGAAATACAAAAACCATCAAGTCTTAAAATTATAAAGCGTCTCTTTTCAATAGTTTCATGTAAATAAAAAAAGTAGTGAGGATGACCGCTTTAGCATTAAAATAATCCCGAACTGGCTGGCGAAAATGTACGACAGATGTGGGAGCTATTGCTCATAAAACGGCCCGCTGCGCTGCATCCGCACATCTTGCGACGTGCCCGAAGTCGGTCTGCGCATTTGTACCATGGAAGAGGCCTATATCCAGCAGTGGAGAGGTGAAGGCTAAAGAAGAAGAAGATTTGTTGGAAGATGGATGTTGCTCAGCATTTATTTCTTGTAAAATGGTGCTGCCTGTTCTTCGAGGTGCCATGGAAAGCTAGCACCACACCTTATTGGCAGAGTCCATGTCTTGGATCCACAGGAAGATTGGAAAGAATAGAAGCAGCGATGAATGGAAGAACAAACATTTGCAGAGGCGTGACAAGATATCATTTTGTTTGTTTACTCGAATAGGTTATTGATAATAATTTTACGAAATGAAAATGTACAGGGTGTAACATAGCTAGAAACTTTTTTGGTGAGTTTAAACTTGTGTACAATTCTTTACTTATTTATGATTACTACGGTACCGGTTTCGACATTTTATTTAGACTAAACTAAAATGTGCAAGTACTGCATTAGCTGTTTTTAGGCGGGGGGTTGGGGGGTGATTAGCGGGGCGGGAAGAGCTAGGGAGGAAACATCGTTAGTAATGGTGACTTACATGGGGCTATTATTTTGTTGACAATATTGATATTTGAATTTAATTTCTAAGGTTTCTGGAGCTGAAAATTTGAAATATTTGTTGACATTAGTGTATTTAAAGGTAAATTAAACCTTTTTTGAAAATTTGGCCAATTTCTAACAAGTGGTTAGGAAATTCAGAATAATTGTTATTTCTCAAATTCTATTTTAGTTTAGTTAATCACACGGCCGTGTCGAAACCGAAAGCGTAGTAATCATAAATAAGTAACAATTTTACGTAAGTTTAAACTCACCAAAAAAAATGTCTGAAAGAAATTGTTACATAGTAAGTACCCAACAAATACAAAAAAATGTAACAGAGCTCCTAGTCTACAATACTGTAGTGTTTGCATCTATGGAATATATATAATACAGTGTCTCATGTACTCTTAGTAGAGGGGGTGGCTGTCAACCTGAGAGTAATAGTGAGCCAGCGTTATACCTTTTTACCTTAAAGTAATCCTTATTAGTGAGGTGTTGATCACTACAAATACTTTAAAGGTAGATTCCTACTTTCAATGTCAGTCGAAAAGGTTTAACGATGATCTAGGCCCGAATACAGAGTCAATACTCAAATGATTTAATGATTGAAGTATGTTTTAAAAGTCTTATTTTGTACTGCAAATTACGACTTTATAAGTGTACTTTATTTAACCTTTAAATCATATCACAATTGGGCCCAAATATAAATATCTAGATATTAGATCATGGTTGAACATGGAGATATGCGACATCAGTTTGCATTTTTTTTCAATATTTCTGACTTATTTTTTGTAAAACGTTGAACAATCATTACAGCAACTAATATTGAATGCGAAAAATTCATTCCCTTTAATACAAGCCAAATAAAATGATGAAAACCTTCCAAATTCCAATTGGAATTTATGCAGGGTTTTTATTATTTTATTTAACTTGTACTGAAATGAATGAATTTTTCGTAATCGATATTAGTTCCTGTAATGATAGTTCAACGTTTTGTAAAAAATAAGTCAGAAATATTTTAAAAAAAGGTAACTTGGACGTTGCACAACTCGATAACTATTGATATTGATATTCATGTTCATGATTGCTTGAACATTTTTGACTCATAATCAAGGCAGGAATCCATCTGTAAAGTATTGTAGACAAGCTCTGTTACACCCTGTATACACATACCTACTACAGGTGGGGCTAGTATCCAGTAATATCTTATCTCTGTATTTAGGTGAACCCCACCCATAACTATATTTACATAATACGATTATTTTACTTTTAACGGTGTATAAAGTTTTTGGCGGTTTACTATACTTTGGGGTATTTGTATATACTAATTATTCAGGTCATTATTATTTACAAAGTTTACTTTAAATCTACTGACAGACGTTTAAAAGGAACGGAATCGTGTGTCATGAGACACTTTTTCCAAAATATAAAAAAAAAACAAATAAGCACATAAATATAGATGGAACTGTTTAGAAATCTTTGAAAAAGGGCACCAGGCCTCAGCACTAAAGTGTGTATTTTACAGTAACCTGTAACAGTGTGAGTCTATATTTTCACTGGCATTTTAGTGAAATTATATTCAAGGTTATTCTTATCATATCCAAGCAGATTTTCACCAAAAGAAGTTAATAAACGAGTAGCTTGATGGTCTTGTGGTTAGGACTCTCGCCTCGTAATCCGAATATCGCGGATTCGAACCTCACTCCAGACCAGAAAGTTAGTCCTATTTTCATAGCACAAGCGTTTAACTTAGTTTAAAAAAGTAAGAATATTGATGTGACACGTATTTCGTGTTCGCATCTATAAAGGGTTATTTGGAAAACATTAATAACCTCGCAGGACTATATTCTCCTGCCTTGATTATGTGTCGAAAATGTTCAAGCTATCATGACCTAATATCAATAGTTATGGAGATATGTGACAACAAAGTTTGCATTTTTTTTCTCAATATTTCTGACTTATTTTTTGTAAAAAGTTGGACTATCATTACAGTAACATAACATAACCTTACCTAACTTAACCTAACCTAACTTAACCTAACCTAACCTAAGCTTTGAGAAATGCATGCATTCGTCGACAAAATATAGTTTCACCGATATTGCGCAGTGAATCTGTAAATTCATTGATTAACATGTTTTCACTGCCGACCGAGTA
Source organism: Agrypnia vestita (assembly GCA_016648135.1). Classification (NCBI taxonomy): domain Eukaryota; kingdom Metazoa; phylum Arthropoda; class Insecta; order Trichoptera; family Phryganeidae; genus Agrypnia; species Agrypnia vestita. The sequence goes on along the minus strand of JADDOH010007797.1, from coordinate 1,176 downwards.
AAATATATTTGTACTAGTGAAATTATAGCCTCACTAGAAATACAAATTCACTTTACTATGTATAAGATACTAGTGTAGAAGACAGTAGTGTGGTACAATTTTTTTGACAGACAGTCCTAGTATGAAAAGTGTGTGACAAGACGAGACTTACGTTCAATTCAATTCAATTTATTTTTGTATACATATAACATTAACATAGCAAACATACATTCAAATCGTAAATGTTGTAAATTATGTTTTAAAATACATTATATTAAGCATTTTAACAAACATATATTTTTAGGATATTTTTAGTTTGTCCAAATTTTTCAAGAACACAGTACTGGATTTTATCCCAGGGGTCACTAATTAATCCAGGTATATTACAGATGTCTCATAGAGACGAAATTCTATATTTTTATTATAGATGATATCTATAATTTTTTATTTACTTAATTGATAATATGTACCCATAATATTTTATTACAATGATAGCTAGCAAATATTAACAATTCAATTTTTTTTTACGTTATACCTCACCAAAAAGGATTATGATTCTTGTGTGTAGAGTGTGGATTTATCTTAACATTTATTATTCATATTTATTCGGAAAACCAACAGCTACAATAATTCAGTAAAAACAAAGAATGAGAAAAATAAAAGCCCATTATAGAATTTCACTGATATGATTCATATCAAATGTGTAGGAGAATCCTGCTTCGGAAAACTTTCTCAGAGATATGGAGCAGATCAATGTCCAAAGCGATATTGTATAGCATAAAATATAAAATTTATAATAATATATAAAAAAAAGTTTTTCTGTATACTAATCAAGTCTCTTTTTCTCTTGTTTAAATTTTTTATTCTTCTTATATTATTCTTAACATGCCTAAATTACTCTGCTTGCTAATTAAGTCTCATTTTCTCTTGTTTAATTTTTTTATTCTTTCTTGTTGTATTATTCTTAACATGCCTAAGTTTTTCTGCTAATAATTAAGTTTATTTATCTTTTGTTTTATTTTTTTATTCTTTCTTGTTATATTAGATCCTTACATATGAAATTGGCGTTTTGCCGTACTGGCAAATTTGATCTCAAATATCTTCTCCTTGGTTAGGAATTCCAAATCCAAATTTATACAGCTATTTACTCATGTATTTGTGTTTTGAAAATTATAATTCATTTGTTTTTTCCTCATT